>BQNB010047297.1:2380-43209 GCA_026074375.1 Tanacetum coccineum | reverse complement strand
TCGGTGTGGACTGGTATTTAAGGATTTGATGTGAGATCTTGAATATTCGGTTGTTTTTTGAGGCGGCAAAAATGGTAGGTGCGGCAAATATGAGAGGTCGAGTGATATGAGGTGTGATCATTGTTGCAGTTATTTAGTATGAATGATAATTTTAAATTTGAAAGCTCTTGATATTGAATGCCAGAGAGAATGATTGCTGATTTTTATGGTATGAAGCATTTTTTTAAACTTAATAGGTGTTATTTTAGGAACTGATATGCTTTTAAGAGAAAACATTTGAATTCAAAATGACATGTTTATTTATGTGGCATGTTAAATGCTTATGTGTCATTCGTGTATGCATAGGTGGCATAATTAGTTGCCTAGGTGGCAATACTAAATGCATAGGTGTCATTATTAGTTGCATAGGTGGCCTTTCTCGAATGATGATGTGGCGTTTATGTTGCATAGGTGGCATTCATATATCCACTTATATATAATGTAAGATAGGTCGCGGTTGAGACGTGAAGTTGTCTACTCGTGTTGAGTTGTTTGATTAGATACTTTTGCTTAAGGTGAGTTCATAGCCTAGCATTTTTAAATCTTTTAATGTTTTATAAACCCGCGAGGGAGATACATGCTTGTTTTTGAAAATCGAACACATATGATTTTATGGTATGCTGGAACCGATTATGTGATATTTCCGCATCAGTAGCGATTGCCAAAGTCCCTAATATCATAAACCGTTAATTACCCGGTGAGGTAAACACTTGTGCATTAAATAGATCTATTGGGTTTGACAACCCCATCCGGGGTATGGATCCGACAGTGAACACCCTGTCAAACGGACGTTTTGTATTGAGACGAGTAGGTATATGGCAATAATACCTTGTTTTGGGGCACGATTTAGACTTATGAAAAGATATATGTATTGTTAAGGTATCGATGTCATGAGCTTAATGCGTGAAATGAGATTTGATACATTGTATTCGTTGTAATGTTTTTCCTGGGAACTATATGTGTGTTCAAAGTTTTATACTCATTGTTTATAAACTCTGTGGATTCACTCAACAATTTTATTGACGTTTTCAGCATGTTTTATCTCAGGTAACCAAGGGTGATGGCAATGGTGAAGTGGAGTTCTTGTGCGTGTGGTCGCTTGTGTAGAAGCTTGCTAATCTGTTCCTTGTTTTCATAAAACATTGTCTTTAAATTTGAACAATTACTTTTCAAATGTTGTGATGGATTTGGTTACGATTTTTGTGGGACTAAACGCACTTACTTTGATTTAAATAATGGAACACATGTTTAGTAAACATTTCTTTTGAGTCTTTTTCTATATCTTAGTGTATTGTGCTTTGAGGTAACACCCATTGTGTATTTTGCTGCGCATTGAGAAAATGGGGGTGTTATAATTATGGAATGTGTCTCCTCTACTTCTTTCTTATTGAGTATAAATAGATCAATTCATGGTTATTTTAAGGGTAAGCATGGGCTTCGCCAAGTTGACCCCATCTCTCCCTATCTTTTTACTCTTATTATGGAAGTATTGACTCTTATGCTTCATCGTTGGGTTCGTGATTCTAATTCATTTTCTTATCACCACTATTGTGATAAGTTGGTTCTTATTAATCTATGTTTTGCGGATGATCTTTTCTTATTTACCCATGGGGATGCTAATTTGGCCCAAGTTATTATGGAGCATCTCTGAGTCTCCCGAAGAGTACTGCTTACTTCTGCAATGTCCTTAATCATACTAAGTTGTCTATTCTCTAGATTCTCCCCTTTGAAGAAGGCAGACTTCCGGTTAAATATTTGGGTGTCCCGCTAATTTCTTATAGACTCATATATAGGGATTTCAGGGAGCTTATTGAGAAAGTTCAGAATCGTATTATGGATTAGAAGAATAAATTTTTATCGACAACTGGTAGGCTTCAGTTGGTCTAGTCAGTTATTGGTTCTATGCATGTGTATTGGGCATCAGTTTTTATCCTCCCATCTCGTATTCTCTTGGATATTGAGCAATTAATGCGTGGTTTCCTGTGGTGCCAAGGTGACATGCGAAAGGAGAAGGCTAAAGTTGCTTGGGAGGTTATTTGTCTTCCAAAAAAAGAAGGTGGTCTTGGGATAAGGAAGTTGGATTATTTTAATATGACGCTTATGACTTCTCATATCTAGAGACTTATTTCTCTTAAGGAGTCTCTTTGGGTTAGATGGATTCATGCTTATAAATTAAAAGGTCAAAATTTCTGGGACTTACCCATTCAAGGTAATATGACTTGGGGATGGAGGAAAATTCTCCGGCTTCGTCCTGTTATTCGGCAGTTTATTTGGTATAGAATTGGTGATGGCTCTACGGCCTCGGTTTGGTTTGACCGTTGGTATCCTATTAGCCCTCTTTCAAATATTGTCTCTTTGCGTGATATTTATAGAGCGGGCTTTGATATGTCTTCTAACCTTAAGGATATTATCGCTAATGACAATTAGATGTGGCCTCCTGAATGGCCTGTGAAATACCCTCCTCTTTTAACTATCATTGTGCCTACCATTAATTTAAATGTCACAGATGTGTTGGAATGGCAGGATATGTGGGGGAAGTTACTGAATTTTTCTGTTGCTACAGTTTGGGATTGTATTCGTCCTAGAGGTGATGAGGCTAACTGGTATGATGTCGTGTGATTCTCTAAATGTATTCCTCGTCATGCTTTTCATTTGTGGCTGGTTATTAAACGAAAATTAAAGACTAAATAAAATTTGAGACAATGGGATATTAGTAGCAATACTAACGTAAACCTGTTTCAGTACCCGTTGTGTGAATCCGAACCGGATTCACATGACCATCTTTTCTTTAAATGTGTGTTTTCTTTGCAGGTTTGGAATCAGGTGAAGATCTATGCTGGTCTCCCCTATGTTTCGGCGTCTCTCAATGCTATTACTAATCATATCATCCTTATGTCCAAGAAGAAGAATGCTCGTAGTGTGACTGCTAAGCTTGTGTTCGCGGACTCTACATAATTTATTGGCAAAAGAGGAATAATCGGCATTTCAAGTCTAAGAAGAGGTCCCGCTCTCAGATTATTGAATGCATCATCTCTACTGTCCGTCTCAAGCTCCTAACATGCAAGTTCAAGAAGACGAAGAATATGATGTCCTTTATGTATCTTTGGAAGTTGCATGATTCACTTCTCCTTGCTCATTCCTAATGGATGTATATGCTTCTTGCTGGCTGAAGGATTTATCGTCTTTGTTCTTGGTTGTGTATGGTTCAAGGTTGGAGTGCTAATTGAGTGTTGTACTCTTTTTTCCTTCTACAGGGTTTTTCCCATTGGGTTTTTCCTGGGAAGGTTTTTTTAAGAGGTAGTCTCAATTGGTTGGTTTTACTCCCGATGAGCAGCTTAAGGATAACTTTGGTGATATGTGTTCGATCCGATGGTATTTTCCCATTGGTGCTATTGTTACTGTATTTTACTAGTTTAGTCGTTTGTGGCATGTCACACTCGGCTTAGTGGTTGTTCAAGCTGTTGCTTGAGGTTAATGTGGTTTCTCAGCCACATTTCATTGTACTTAACTGTGTTTTTTTGTGTGATTAATATATTTTACCGGGGTATTCCCCTTTACCCAAAAGAATATTTTAAACATGTGCTTCTAAGTATTTTAAATCGTGACTTTTTGTTTCCATTTCAAATATTTCAAAGGATTGAGAGGTATTAAGAGCAGTAAATTAGGCAAATTACTTTACTCATTTTTAAGCACTGTTAAGTTTTCAAGAATTGTTATACATGCTTTAGAGTGAAGGGTGTGAACGGGAAAAACAAAGGGAAAAGTGCCATGTAAGCAAAAACAATAACAAACACCACACCATTCCTAGCATGAGAAAAACAAATACATGCTTTCACGGGACTAGACTCCCGAATGAAATAACCAGACAAAGACAAAATGTTTTGGAAAGAGAAACACTTTTAATATGTTATATTTCTTTTGTGTGTATTATGAGTTGTATTTGTGTTTTAGGGATATTTTTAAAGGATAAAAAGTAGAAAAGAATTAATAGAAGAGAGAGAGGGTACTACAATGGTTGAAGAAAAGTTAAAGAAAAAGATAAAATGAGTGTTTTTTAATGACGTGAAGCTGATGTTGCGAGAGAAAACCCTCAATCACACCCTCCCTTTGTAAGTAGTAAATATTATAAAAAAGCGGACCTCAACATTGATAAAATACACCAAACTGTTATGAATATTAATTGTAATGATTGTACACATTCATTATACTTCATAACCCTTAACTTGTAACCTCTACATTTAAGTTTGGTCTTGTAACTCCATGTATTTTACTTACTACCATTTATGTTGAGAAGCCTATTAATAGAGGCCCCTAATGTATGTAACTGATGACGTATAATGGGTACAGCAGGCTCCTGGGCCTGGGCCATACCATTACACATGGGCCTTAGCCCAATTAAGCAATTAACAGCTATGACAAGTTGAAACTAAGCCAAGAACCACACTGGCACGGCCCGAATGCAACAATACAGACGCAGATTGGTTACAAGCTACTTCCGTAGGCCCTCCGCGGACCAACTAGTGTCTGCGGAAGGGGATCTGCGTCCACAGGTCATGATTATCATGGACCCTTACCCGACAAGGGTCCCACTCTGGCCACTACAATTGTAGGCGAAATATTAGGAAACCCTAGTATTTCAACCCCTATAAATAGGGGTCCTCTGACACATCAAAAGGTACAATTCTTTGACTCCTCAAAATACACACACATACTTCTGACATGATTTCATACTCTTGCACCGGAGTCTAACCGTGAGGTCCGTCCCTACGGTAAGGCTAATGGTTTGTTTTCATTGTGCAGGGAATCATCTGAATCACTTGGTTTAGTACAAGATCTACCTCAAAGTAAGCTTGAAGGTTTAGCCCAACAAGTAATCTTAGCCCATCTCGTACCCGGTGACACATTTTGTACTAACAAGTTGGCACCATCCGTGGGACCCGTACACAACTATGTTTCCTAAAATACTTACCATGAGTGGACCAGCGGAGCTCAATCTCACCCCGCCCACGTCCGCCGTGCGAAACACAGTGGAAAAAGAGAAAGAGCAAACCTCAAAAAATCCAGATAGGCCCGCGTCCGACACAGCCCTTCGGGAATACTGTGATAAGCATTATCATCAGTTGTTGCCAATAATAGCTGAGAAAGTTCACAATGAGAAAGTGCAACAAGAAAAACTAAAAGAAGTAAAAGCTCAACTTAACTTCGAAGGGTGTTCAGGAAGAAATTCAAATATCCAAGAAACGTCGCAATACTCTGAATCCAGAACACAAAACAAAAAAGGAGATCTAAGAGGAAGGCTAAAGCCTAGACGCCCCCGCAGCGTGTCTAAAAGTCTGGAATGAACCAGTGTCTTCTGCAGGATACAGCGAGGCATGTCCGCGTCACCTAGGCGCAAGCAAGCAAATAAAATGAGAAGGGAAGGATATGTGTTCCATAGGATGGGGGTAGAGTAAGAAGTGTGTCCGCACACTCAGAAAGTCGCTACCAAGATTCCTGTTCACGAGAACTGAGCCGCTCTTAGAAAGTGAAGATAGTGGAGGGGGACATTGGAAATCAAAGTCGAGAAAACAGAAGTCAAGTATCGAAGAGGAAGATTTATCTCAACCATGGATATGCGAGGAAGCAGATCCCTTCACCCCTCAAATCCGCTACTTCGAACTCCCAAAAAAGAGTCGAATGCTAAACAACGTCAAAACATATGACGGAAGTGATGATCCAGAAGATCACTTGAAAATCTTCCAAGCAACTACAAAAGTAGAACATTGGGCAATGCCGACATGGTGCTATGTGTTTAATTATACACTTACTGGGTCCGTCAGGGTATGGTTTGATGACCTACCTTCGGAATCCATAGATAGCTATGATGATTTGAAAAAGGCATTCTTAGCAAACTACCTTCAACAAAAGAACTGCATCAAGGATCCGGTAGAGATCCACCACATCAAGCAGATAGAAAGGGAATCCACGAAAGATTTCGTGCAAATGTTTAAAGCTGAAAGTAGGCATGTTAAAGGAGCCCTAGAATGCATGAGAATCTTCGGATTCATGCACGGAATCACCAACCCTGAGCTCATCAAACGCCTGCACGATAACATTCCAAAGTCAGTAGACGAGATGATGAGGATAACCACAGCATTCCTCTAGGGAGAGGTGGCAGCCTCCAATCAGGCACAAAAGAAAGCACCTCCGATATGGAAGGAGCAGGAAGTAGGGAGAAAACAAAATTTTGACAGAAGGGGAGATTTTAGGAATCAGCGGAGATCGGAGAGGAGACGTGACAAATTCACACTTCTCATAAAATCCCCAAAAGAAATCTTGGCTCTAGATAAAGGCAAATTCAAAGCCCTGCCACCAATGACTACTCATGTGAAAAAAAGAAACAACAATAAGTTCATGGAGAAGTAGGGCATAATACTGATGAGTGTATGCACCTAAAAAGGCAAATTGAGGAATTAATCAAGAATGGAAAACTGTCGCACATGATCAAAGAGCTTAAACAAGGTAGCAGAAAGGATCAGCCAAAGACAGCAAAAAGGGGGAAACATCTGGAAAGGACAAGCCTCTGGCAATCTTGATGGTTCAGCCGTGGCAAAGAGTCGCCAGGCAGAAAGTTACACAAAGCTTCTCCCCCAGTCCAGAAATTTTGTTCCCACCCTTCAGGGATAAAGATGGGACGGAAGGCCCAATGATCACTGAGGCAAAAATAGGAGGAAACTTCATATATCGAATATATGTAGATGGAGGATCGGCTTCAGAAATACTATATGAACAATGCTTCAATAGGATTCGTCCGGAAGTGAAAAGCCAAATGATTCCAGCTACCGCACCCCTCATTGGCTTTAGTAGAGAAATCATATAGCCAATGGGATAAATATTGCTCCTAGTAAAAATAGGATATGCGGAGCATTTCACCTCTACAATGATGAACTTTATGGTAGTAAGATCACCGTCTCCATACAACGGGATCATAAGAAGGCCAGGAGTGAGGAAGATCCAAGCAGTCCCGTCTACAGCTCACGGAATGCTAAAATTCCCAGTCCTAGGAGGGATACTCACTCTTCGGAGCAGCAGGATAATCCTACTAGAATGCACAATGGTCTCTAGACCTGAAGCATGGCCTTCCGGTATCATTTAGGTAACAGAGGAAAGAATCAAAGTGTCCATTCATCTAGAGCACCCAGAACAAACAATTGCAATAGGCTCCACCCTAACAGAGGAAGGACAGAAGGCATTGTGTGACTTACTTAGGCGTAACCTTGACGTATTTACTTGGAAACCGGCAGATATGACAAGGGTTCCATGATACATAGCAAAACACATACTAAATGTACGTGAAGGATGCTCACTAGTGAGAGAAAAGAAAAGAAGCCAGGCACCAGAAAGAAACAAAGCAATACAATAGGAGGTGGAAAAACAGGTGGATGCTGGCATAATGAAAGAAGTCCATTATCACAGTTGGTTATCAAATCCAGGTATGGTGAAAAAACATGATGACAGCTAGAGAATGTGCGTAGATTTCAAAGATCTAAACAAGGCATGCCCTAAGGATGGTTATCCTTAAAAACTCTCTCACAGAACCCTAACAATGGCGGCGATCGTTTCTCTTTAATTCTAATCGTTCCTTTTCACTCTTTTGATCATTCCTACTCATTATGATCTGTTTAAGGTGATTATTATACCCCTTAAACAATCGTATTGTTTAGGTCTGATTATTTTTGTGTTTAAATCGATTAGGTTTGTAGAGTAAACCCTATTTTCTGCTAAGGTTTTATTTGTTCACGGGTTCTTAGGGTTTCTTACTTATTCTTTAATCGTTCAGATGATGGGTATTGGTTGATTTGAAAGTGCTTAAAGCCACACCCTAGCTGTTCTTGTTGGGGTGCGATCTCGTTCTCTAAGATAGACGTGGATCTTAGGTTTCTTTGTTTGTTTTATGTCTTTGTTTAATCATGTTGAATTCTGGTAAAACAAGTAAGGGAGAGGGGAAAATTGGTACATCCATGGCTGATGAATTAAGTGATGCTAATACTCATTTTGAATACCCTAGTTTGGATGGACAGAATGTTAGTGATGGTCATAGGGCTGTTCTGACTAATGATCATAATGTTTCACAAGCTTAGTACATACAAATAGGACAACCAACTCCTATTAATATGGAATCGAATCCACACACCAGAAGTGCTAGTTATAAACAACCTACTGGTTCACAAAAGGCTAACGGGAGTTCTATTGAAGAGATCTACAAATTATTTGGTGTCTCTATTAATAATCCTAAGGATATTGATGTTTTCACGAGCGACCTTGAATCGGGAAAATATGAGTTGTGGGTGGAATTGACTCGTGAAAAACGCTTGGAGATTATGAATACCTTAGGGGAGTTGTGGAATGCTTTTTTGGCTGAAGCGGATAGTATTTCAGTTAGGCAAGCCGTTAAAACTAGTGCACCTATCCAAGAGTCACCTATTGTGCAATCAGTGGACATCCATACTAAATCGTCATCATATGCTGGAGCTGCAGGTGCAAGTATTAAGGACCAACCTAAAGTTAGGTCTAATTTTCGTCCCTTGGTGGCTGATCCCGTATTTGATGGTGTAAACATTTCTATTCCTCGTAAAGTTGTCAAAACGGTTAGTACTCGTTTTGAACACACTTTATATGGATACTTTATTGGAAAGAGAATGGCGTTTCCGGTTGTTGAATACTATGCTAGGAACAACTGGGCGAAACATGGGCTGAAAAGGATTATGATGAATTCCAAAGGCTTCTTTTTCTTTAAATTTGATACACGGGCTGGTTTGGAAGTTGTATTGGAGGGTGGTCCTTGGTTGATACGTAATTCTCCGATTATTCTTAAGAAATGGTCAATGGATACTAGATTGTTTAAAGAAGAATTGACTAGCATTCCAATATGGGTTAAATTGCATGATGTTCCTATTCAAGTTTTTGAAAAGGATGGTATTAGTTTAATTGCTACATTTATTGGCCAACCTGTTATGCTTGATTCATACACAAGCTTTATGTGCAATGATTCGTGAGGCAGGAGTAGGTTTGCTAGGAGTTTAATTGAGGTTAACTCAGAGGCTGATCTCGTGGATATTGTTACTATTGGTGTTCCTTCACTTAATGGGGATGATTTTACCAAAGAAACCATCCGTGTTGAGTATGAATGAAGGCCGCCCAGGAGTGATATATGTAAGATATTTGGTCATGTTCGTGACCATTGCCCTAAAAAGGTGGCGAGTCCTCCTATTGTTACTACTTCTAATGTTGTTACTCCTACTGTTGAGAAGACTAACGATGATTTCCAAACGGTGGGTAAAAAGAAGAAGAAAGGAAAGTCCAAGTCTACTAATGGTGGTCAGTTTGTTGGTCCTACGACTAAACAAAATGTTAGATATGAGCCAAAGGCTTCTATAAATGCACCAAATAAGGGAGCTACAAATGTGGGGATAATAAGCATCTAATTCTTGCATCTCTGAAACGAATTTAAGGATAAATATGTCAATAAATGATAATATCACCTCAAACAAATTTCTTTTTTTCTGCCTTTAATATTATGATGATGAAAAGAAGAAGAATATGGTTGACACTTGTAATTAAGAAACGGATAACCTATTGACTAATACAAAAACCATTGGAAGTTCTTCTTTCAAGGCTGCTGCTGGTTAGGTTGTTTTGTTTGATTCCATTTTATCTATTTTTCATTTAGTTTTCTAAGTTGTATTCTATCTATCTCTCTCTCTTAACATGTCATAAGCACTAGCTTTAGATGTTTATCAAGCTGGTTAGCTTGAGGTTAATGTGGTACTTCAGCCACATTCCATCTGTACTTAACTGGTTTTGGTTTTAATATACTTTACTGGGGTAACCCTTTACCCAAAATAAGGACGGTTATCCGCTACCAGAAATAGACTGGAAGGTGGAATCCCTCTGCGGATACCCCTTCAAGTGCTTTCTAGATGCATATAAAGGGTATCACCAAATAAAAATGGCCAAGGAAGATGAAGAGAAAACAACATTCATTACAAGCCAAGGAATATTCTGCTATTTCAAAATGCCTTTCGACCTGAAGAATGCCGGAGCGACTTACCAGCGTCTGGTAGACAAAGCATTCCAAAAACAGACTGGCAGAAATTTAGAGGTGTATGTGGATGACCTAGTAATCAAAAGCCATATGGAACACAAAATAATAAGAGCCATTCAAAACTCTAAGGGAAATAAACATGAAGCTAAATCCTAAGAAATGTACCTTCAGAATAGAGGAAGGCATGTTCTTGGGTTACAAAGTAAACACTAAAGGGATCAAGGTATGTCCGGATAAGGTGGAAGTCGTACTAAGCCTATAATCCCCAAAGTGCCTAAAAGACGTACAAAAGCTGAATGGGAAGCTAGCGAGCTTGAACAGATTCCTCTCCAAATCAGCAAAAAAGTCGCTGCCTTTCTTCAAAACATTGAAAAAGTGCACAAAGAAAAGTGATTTCCAATGGACTACGGAAGCTGAAGCTGCATTCAAACAAATGAAACAGCTATAGCAAAACTGCCAACACTAACCGCACCAATGGAAAAAGAAGAATTAATTATGTACCTTGCGGCGGCGCGAGAAGCGGTAAGTGCAGTTTTAATGACGGAAAGGGAAGCGAAACAAATCCAGTCTACTTTGTTAGCCGTGCCCTGCAAGTTCCAGAAATAAATTACACGTCAATGGAGAAGTTGGTACTAGCTCTAGTACATGCAAGTAAACGGCTAAAAAGATACTTCCAAACACATACAATTATTGTCATCACGGACCAACCAATCAAGCAAGTACTGTCCAGACCAGAAGTCGCAAGAAGATTACAAAAATGGAGTATTGAGTTAGGAGAATATGACATACAATATAGACCAAGAACATCAGTCAAAGGGCAAATATTGGCGGACTTCATTGTGGAACGTCCAAAAGATGACTTCCCGGACACTCCCATGGAAGTGGAGGAGGAACTTCCAAACCCATGGACATTGTTCACGGACGGGTCATCATGTGTAGATGGTTCCGGAGCTGGCTTGATACTTATGGATCCGGAAGGAGCCGAGTTTACTTACGCTTTGAGATTCAGATTCGAGGCAACCAACAACGAAGCTGAGTATGAAGCTCTAATAGTCGGTTTAAAGATTGCAGAACAAATGGGTGTAAAAAATCTCCAAGTAAGCGTGGATTCCCGTTTAGTGGCTAATCAGGTAAACGGATCCTACATAGCTAAGGAGCCTGTAATGGTACTATACCTAGAGAAAGTAAAGACACTCTCCGGCGATTTCAAGAAATTCTCAATCAAACAGGTGCCCAGAAGTGAAAATAAAAAAGCTGATGCCTTAAGCAAAATTGCGTCCACCAGTTTTGCCCATCTAAATAAACATGTCATAGTCGAAGAGCTCAGCGAAAAGTCCATAAATGTAGCGGAAGTGTTAACTGTTGTAGAGGAGGAAGGAGACACATGGATGACTCCAATCTATAAGTACCTCACGGAAGAAACACTCCCTACAGAAAAGGAAAAGGCAAGAGCCATACGGCGCAAATCCGGACAGTATGTTGTAGTCAACGGGATCCTATACAAGAACTCATATCTTGGACCGTGGTTACGATGCGTAGGGCCACTACAAGCGAATTACGTCTTGAGAGAAATTCATAAGGGATCTTGCAGCATGCACTCCAGAACAAGATCTGTGATAGCGAAGGTAATACGAACAGGGTATTATTGGCCCACAATGCATGCGGATGCAAGAAAACTAATCCGGGAATGTCAGGATTGTCAGGTTCACCGCCCCGTGCCAAGAAACCCGCAACAAAAGCTGACTCCCATTATGTCCCCGTGGCCATTTTACAAATAGGGAATTGACATAGCCGGACCCTTCCCGGAGGGACCTGGCAAAGTCAAGTTCCTGATAGTAGCAATGGACTACTTTACAAAGTGGATCGAAGCAAAACCCGTCGCCACAATAACGGGTAACCAAGTCAAAAAATTCGTATGGGATAACATTGTTTGCAGGTTCGGCCTAACAGGAGAAATAATATATGATAACGGAAAGCAATTCAGAGAAAACCCATTCACAGATTGATGTGAAAAACTATGCATCTGCCAGCGCTTTGCTTCCGTCAAACACCCACAAGCCAATGGCTTGGTGGAAAGAGCAAACAGAAGCTTAGGAGAAGGAATAAAAGCGCGGCTAGATAAAAGAAGCAAAGATTGGATTGAGGAAGTACCACATGTCTTATGGGCACACCGCATAATGATTAAGTCAAGCAATGGAGACACACCATTCTCGCTCACATATGGAACGAAAGCAGTCATTCTAGCGGAAATTGGTATGCCCACCTTAAGGACGGCGGAAATAGACATGGTGCAGAATGATGAAGCCTTGGAAATCAATCTTGATCTTTTTGAAGAAAGAAGGAAACAAGCAGCAATCTTTGAAGCAAGGAGCAAAGCAAAGATGGAAAAGTACTATAATTCCAAAGTTCGCAACACAAGCTTCAGGCCTGGAGACCTGGTATACCAGAACAACGATGCCAGCCCACGCAAAAGATAGCGGAAAGCTCAGCCTAAAATAGGAAGGACCGTATGAGGTAACGGAAGCACTAGGCAACGGAGCATACAAGCTCAGGGAGCGCAATGGGAAGCATCTTCCGCGAACATGAAATATCCGCAACCTCAAGAAATGTTACGTACATGCAATGTAAGCATCCTTCCCACGCAAGTTCTGCAGCGGAAGGGGCGTTATTTGAATTTCTCTTTTAATTTAATGTATTTTATTTTAATGAATGAAATGTGAAGCCTAGCTACCTTCATAAACTTATTTAAAACGTTATTTTACTTTGCAAAGTTATTTACATATTATCTGTTTGGTAAGACGCGCACGCAAAGGGGCAAGACCCCATAAGAACAAGCTATTATTCCACATAATACAAGGATGAGCAACCTACTAATTAACTCATGTACATAAGAGGAGTGCAAGCCCAGTACCGGGAGAATAACCCATAAATATTCAACCAAGAATATCATCACGAACGTATAACGGTGATATTAAATGATAGCAGCAAAACATGTTAACAATCAATAAAATCGTTAAGTGTTACACAACAGTTATACAAGGATATAACCTAACAAGTGTTTAATACAAACAAAGCACTATAAAAGGGTCACATACGACCGCGGTACAAAGATAAGACAACGACAAAAACAACAAGTCTAAGGAGCTGAAGCATGCTCCAGCATGGTATCCAACTCCTCCTCAAACACAATCTTTGGAGAAGGAGGAACTTCAGTAGATGGTACTAGCGGGATGGTGCTGGCTTGAACAAAGGTGGTCAAACGTGTAGTAGTTACAGCCGTAGAAGGAACCATGGAAGTGCTGGCTTCACCAGTTAAGCTCCTAACCGACAAAGGCTCAAGTAACGGAACCATAACATCCGTAAAAGACAGGCGGCAAGCCGCAGCATCCCCTTTGAGCCTTTGCACGCGTGAATGAGCTACATCCAAAGCAAAGGACAAGGAGGTCTCCCCAATAACCACTTGGTCCTCTAACCAGTGGATGGGAACCATAAGCTGCTCGAAAGAAGGTTGTAGTTGACTAGCTTCCAGAGTCTCAACAACAGGACCATCTAAACGAAGAAGGTCAAAAATGTCAGCCATACTTGCATCCTTCCAAGACTCCAGTTGAGCAAGCAGGGGGAAATTTATAGCATAGAGAGCATCAACGGCGAAAACAAAGTTAGCTTCCGCAGAAGGATCATAAGCAGCAATGACATCAAGACCTCTCCCGGCTCTCCCATGGTCAACACCAGCCTTCAGACCGTCTTGCATACCTTTATCAATAGCGCGCCCAAGGGCTCCTCCCTGGGCAGCCAGATACTCAGATGATTGTAGGCACTTCATAATCACAAGTTTAAGGCCGCGGCTGAGAATCCACCTTCGTCCGGCAATGGTTGTTAGATAACGAGGGTAAAATTCCTCATCCATGTGCAGAGCCATATACATAAGATCAGAATCTATATGGGCAACACAGTCGCTGAGCACTTTAACCTGCTCATCCTGCACAGCCTCAACCTGCTCTTTAAACAATTTGTACCCCGCAACTTCATCACAGAGTCCGAAACATGTAGCCTCTGGCTCAGACACCTGCAAAATCAAAATGCTCATTGCATAATTTAAAAGCACGACAAAGATTAAGGAATGAAAGACAAGTATAAGTACATGGTCAACAAGTTTGTCCTTCTCACACTCAAGAGTAGAAGCTTTAATACTCAAATCATCATAAGACAACTGCAAGTTCGATAAATCGTGGGTCAGCTTAGTAATCTCGGAATCTTTGGCAACGGCCGCAGATTCAAGAGCCGCATTCCGCTCCTTCAGACTCTTCAGCTCGCCAGTCTGGATAGCGTCCCCAGCCTCAATATCCACGATTCTACTACGGATATGAATTGCCTCTACGGGCTCAGCTTCCTTTAGGGATAGCTGGGCCTTCAAGCCAACTATCTATGTATCCCTCTCCTTCAACAAATTAGCTTGCATACCACACTTGCCCTCCAACCTCTTCTTCCCCCTAAGGACATGCTCAAGTCGCATCCTAACTTCCGCACGTAGGTACGTTTGGCGAGCGGCCCTAACATTGAATTCGGCGAACAACTGGTCATACTCCATAGCATGTAACTGCGAGAAAAACACAAGAGGAGGAAGCTAGTCGACCAAACTACGACATACATTAGGTTCATCCAGGGCAGACTCATTCAGAACATCCCATTTCGGAACATATGTTTGATGCAGTGTCTCGGAGTCCATATCTAGGGAAACATAAAAGCTCTCGGAAGAAATATCATTACCAGCCGGCTGAGAGGGTCCCGTAACATCCAGACCTACATTACCCGCAGAGGTAGAATCTGTAAAAATACTAGCACGCGTAGGCTCATTTACTTCCCTGGGTTGCGGAACGGAAGTACCCGCTACGACCGTAGTAGCAACAGCCATGGTCAGAACGACAGGGTCCGGAACGGCAGACCTGACAACCGAAGAAACTTCGTCATCTGCAGCATTTACATTAGAATCATGAGGAGTGCCTGAGGAAATTACGAACCTCTCAGCTGGGCGCTTGGTCCGAAAACTGACTGCGGAAACAGAATCAGTATACTCACCACCCTCATGCTAAGTGTGGGGGTCACAGAAGAGGTGACAAAGGGTGCGGTAGCTGCGGCTGTGACACTAATCTCCGCAGTCAAGGTACTTTTGTCAAGCAGATCTTGCAGAACTGCAAGGGAGTTTCCATCAGTACTGGCACCGGCATCTCTAGAGGTGTCGTGATCTTCCCTTAACCTCTTAGAGGGATGGCCAGAACCACCAGCACCATCAACAGTCTTCCTTTTCCTAAATTTATTTGGCTTATCAGCAACAAGGGCCTGAGCCTCAGCATCCACCTCAATATCAATCCCCCCAATTCGGACAACAGGAACGCTCTGCTCAGTTTGATCCGATGTCGCAGCACTACCACTTCCCTTATTAACGTTATCATTACCAACACCCTGAGCAACAACACCTCCTTGATCATTCACTCCAGCAAGCGGAATCACATGCCCCCTGGTCAGCTCAAGCAGCAGAACTTCACCCTCTCTAACCTACCTCTCTCCTATCTTAACTTTGGTAGGATATGCGTGGCGGATAAAGGCAAATAAATCCATCTCTGCATATAAAATAAGACAGGTCAGATATGACAACAAACGAATAAACCAAAAGACGCAAGCAAAGAACACCCACCCTCGTCCTCATCATCCCAGAAGGTTGGATAACTGTTCTCATCCAAAGTATAATAACGGCTTATGCCAACTAAACACAAAAGGGCTCCAGAAACTTCCTAAACGGAGCACGATTATCCGCAAGGTAATTACACACATCCGTATCAAATTCATTAGGTGTGGGGTGGGGATCTTTATTCACTGTTTTACTAGAGTGCCACGGGATGGAATGGGGAAGGACGGAGGCATCAACCCAGAAAAAGTGGTCATTCCAATTCTTTAACAAATCTAAGGGTCAGGTGTAACAAACCGGAGCATTTTCAGCACGTTTACTAAAGGACATCCAACCTTTATTTTTCGAATTAATGTAAAATCTATGAAAATTACCTACGGTTGGAACAAAACCATGGACACGACACAACATCTCAAAATGAGAGACCTTGGCGGCCGCAATAATGGACAACTGAGACAAATTTATTTGCAAGTATTGAAGAATGTCTACAAGAAATTGAGAAAAAGGAATCCGGTAATTGGCAAAATCAAAAAACCTGTTATACACACTAATTTTACCGGTCGGACTATTACGAATTCTAGCATTAGGACCAGGAAGTTCAGGATGAACGGCGTCCAGGATATAAAACTTCTCACATAAAGCATCTAAAGCAGATTGGGATAAGACGGATTTCAAACTATCAATAGTACCCATTGTTGAAGAGGAAAAGTTAAAACCTAACCTGATAAGCCTAAATGGATCTTCCAACAGTTACAAGCGTGAAAAGGTGAGTAAAAAAGCTCGAAGATTTTTTCCAACAATGGCGATAAACAGTGATTGAGAAGAAAAAGAAAACAGTAGAAATCGAAGGGGTATTTATACTCTTGGCATAGTAAATGCATAAAATAGCCAGATCAAGACACGTACAATCCACTAAATCAACCAACGGTTTGGATTGAAAGAAGACGGATGTGATGATAGTTGGATAACTAACACCAAGTCATATCAACCAGAAAAACAAAAGGTCAAGGTGAATACACGTCACTCAAACCCTACCTAACTAGTAAAGGAAAAGTCGTTGAGAAACAAACAGACACAGAAAAAGGAAAACGTGCGGTACAAAAAGTATAACAATATTCACCGCACGCAGCACAACGCCGCACGCAGTAAAAATACTAGACTGGGGGACTTGATGATGTATAATAGGTACGGAAGGCTCCTGGTCCTAGGCCGTACCATTACACATTTGCCTTAGCCCAATTAAGCAATTAACAACTATGACAGGCCGAAAGTAAGCTTAGAACCACACTGGCACGGCCCAGATGCAACAACATGGACGCAGATTGGTTACAAGCCACTTTCGTAGGCCCTTCGCGGACCAACTAGTGTCTGCGGAAGGGGATCTGCGTCCACAGGTCACGATTATCGCGGATCCTTACCCGACAAGGGTCCCACTCCGGCTATTACAATTGTAGGCGAAATGTTAGGAAACCCTAGTATTTCAACCCATATAAATAGGGGTCCTCTGACACATCAAAAGGTACAATTCTCTGACTCTTCAAAATACACACATACTTCTGACATGATTTCTTACTCTTGCACTGGAGTCTAACCGTGAGGTCCGTCCCTATCACAAGGCTAACGGTTTGTTTTCATTGTGTAGGGAATCATCTCAATCACTTGGTTTAGTACAAGATCTACCTCAAAGTAAGCTTGAAGGTTTAGCCCAACAAGTAATCTTAGCCCATCTCGTACTCGGTGACACATTTTGTACTAACAGTAACATACATCAATAATAAGTTTCATCTTCTCCTTCTATACTCTTTTTACATTCTCTTGCTTATTATTCTTATTGTGCTACTAGGCTCGTTGTTTTACAACACGTTATCAACACGACGTTATTCAACACGAATTGCCATCGGAAGAAGAATAAAAAGAAAAGGTAATGTCGTAGAGTAATCGAGTGGGTACATTAGGTTAATGTTATTCTTTCCAGCATATTATCCGTTGAAGTTTGCAGACTTAATATTAGAGGAGTAAACCTAACCTCTATTTCAATCATGATGAAATCAAATAATTATTTTGAGTTTATATTATAAAAATGAAAAAAACGAATTTAAATCAATCGCATGAAACAGAGTGCCTCTACCGCTATTGAGATATTGTTAACATTGTGACATTAGAACTAATTAATTGTATATAAAAAACTTAAAGCTATCATTTGTTCATTCTCATAGTGGTTAGTTGTTAGATATTATGTTTATTTCTATTGCATGTGTAATGCTTGTCTTCATGTGGTGTTGTTAGATCTATTGCATGTGTATGTTGCTAAACTTTCTAGCATTTTGCCCATATATCCACATTAAAGTTTATAATGAGTTCGTCTTAGTCTTTGGAGTTTATTTCTACTTATTGTGTTATTATTAGGATGACAACTTAGTTATTAGTACACTTTGATCGAATAACAATTATAAATGTATTTTACTTGATTTGGGAACTCTTCAAATAGTGATTAAGTTATATACTTGTTATATGGACTAACCTTGATTGATATAGACTTTATCGTATATCTCATAAAAAAAGGATAATTTTTAATCATAGAAGATAATGCATTTGGCAATGATTTTTTTTCTATGCTATTGCCATCTTTAATTGATTTGATAATTATTTTATGGCCCATTGTGTTTCGTCAAAATTGATTAGTTTACGCCGTTATGATTATGAATGCCTCTGACCGAAAGAAGAAGTGAACCTCATGTTGATAGATATATACATGTTGGTTTGTGATGCAAAATTTAGTGGTGCATTTGGGATATATACCTTATGGTGTTTTTCTTAACACTTATTTTTTATTTATATTGTATCACTATAAATGACACACATAAGATTGTTAAATTTTAATTGCATCACAATTGATTTTACATGAAAATAATCTTATTTTAAAGAATTTCATTAAATTGTTTATGACACATGCCCTTCTCTAAACATGATGAGTACTATAAAATGTATCAAGCAAAATTTAATGATTGACAGTTACACATATAAATCGATGTTTGATGTTGCTTCTAATATTCACGTTGGTTTTTGAAAAGTTATTGGTTTGTTCACATGTATGTATCATGTATTTGAGTTTTTTTTGTATATGCATGTAATTTCAACGTTTCTTGAGAAAGCTTTGAAACTAGTTTTGTGTATATGTTCTCATTTGAGCGTGATACTTAACTCACATTAATTAATTTGTTCAAAGTATGATAGCAATTAGCATCTAATATTCACATTTATATGCATTAAAGAGAAATACGATTTGCCTATTCGTATGTGCTAATTGAAATTGACGTTATTTAAACGATCACTAACATATAATTAACAAAGTAAATAATGCTTCTAGCAAACAAGGTTGTTTATTTGTGATGATTTCACCAAAATGTTTTGGTTCCCTTTATGAATAGACATAAATGATATCACCTATTGTTGCAAGATTTTAAATTGTTGAATAAACTCGGCTATATGGTTACTTAGTAATTCATTTATGTGAAGATAAGGTTACTTATGAGGATATTTTTGACATTGAATTGATGCTTATTGTTGATAAAAGAAATATTTTTAAATCCGTCTAATTAAATAAGATGTCCTGAGTTTAATTATGTCATTGACTTTGTCGTATATGTGGGCGTTATTATCATATGGTTTTATTTGCTTACGGGGTCTTTATTGAATGGTTAGTGATATATGCGTGTTTAGGAAATAGCTAACTTCACAAGTATAAAAGAGTGTTTCTTGTTTGATAACGGTATAGGCTAATGTGCATTATTCTAAATTATGTTGAAACTATAAAAGTGCTTTATATTGAACAATGTGAAAGCCATAAAAGTGTTTATATTAATTTAATTCGAGAAACAAAATTATAAATGTGATGATGTATTAGTTTCACCATATTATTCAACTTAAACATTAAGTCAAGTGTAATTAAAGCACATGTAGTCATAAACTAGTTGTTTATGTGCCAAGATTTCACGTAAAGTAAAGTGCAGTTGAAGCACAAAAGTGGTCATAAATAATAAGTTTATGTAGCAAGATTATTCTATTATGTGGCATGACCGGTTAGACCATCCCGAGTCAATGATGATGCGAAATATATAGAAGAACAATATGTTTCTTCAAAGATAAATTTGATTGTTCTCGATGGAAGTTAATTGTTCATCTATCACCATCAAATTACAGTGAGGACTTTGTCCTATAAAGTTTTGGAAAAAATATAAAGGAGATGTATGTAGGCCTATACATACGCAATGTAGATCATTTTGAGTTTTAAAATCGATACATCGTCAAAATGATCATCAAATACGCAACTTAAAGTTAGCGTGGTTAGTGGCTCGACTTATAAAATGCAAGCATGGTTTTTCAAATTATATTATTGAGAATACTGGTGAGCACTTTCAAATATTGAGCGATTATTGAAATAAATGTTGAACTTAAAGGTAGCCATACACGAATTGCTTTTGTTGAAACGTTTATAAAACGTCTTCAGTTGATTGCAAAACCAATAATTATGATAACAAAACTATTAGTTTATGGGGCATGTTATAACATATGAATTCGCATCTTGCCAATAATCTATAATGATTACTCCCTATTAGCATGGTTTTTGGTCACAAACCCTATGATTCCCATATGATATATCGTAATTGTGCAATATATACTAAATCCGCCACAATGCAAAAAATGGGATGTTAAAGTTGATAATCCATTCTGGGGGAGAATGAGCAGCATGAAATTTGGAATGAATTATGATAATACAAATGGTGATCCTCACACCAATGAATATGAACTTGAAGTTCAAGGGACAATATACATTACAGATCTAGTAATTGCCAGACATGTTTAGTGACCTAAATAAAGTGACTAGATCGTATACGCTGCTAAAGCTCCAATTACAACGTATGTCCCAACAACAAGACCAATGATTAGTAGTAAGTCTATGGCACGTCTACAACGTGATAGACTAATCGATTCCAAATAAAAGACCTCAAATGAAGATATAAAATGGAGCAAGAAATTTAAAATGGTCGAATCGAGGTAAAAAAGACCCCATAACAGTCTCCTAAAAAAGACACTAGACATGAAGGTAATTGAAAAACCCCGGGTACGTGAAAAAAAATTATGAGATCTCAATAAACGATATAATGCAATGTCTAGTGAAATGTGGAATCGAAAAAATATGAATCGACGTCGATAGCTATATATGATAATGCACACGAAAATGATCATGTAAATAAATAATATTGCGCTAAAATGAATGTGAGGACCTTGGATTGATGAATGGCCAAAATTCAATGACGCAAGTAACTAATGAATGATTGGAGTCTCTTATGATGAAACATGTGTTTGAGGCTTAAAAGTCCATATACATAATGTATAAATCTTATTTGATATGCATTGGTCTTTATGAGAAAGCGAAATTAAATTATGCATAAGATACAAGTGATGACACACATATATTTTCTCTAAGACTTGAAAATTATCATGTAGATACATGTTCACATGTGGTTGATCAAATAATGTATTTTAATATTGTTTAAGTCTGACAATGTGAAAAATAATTGATTTGCGTCAAAAGGATAAATGAATAGAGCTCATGTGATGTAGAGATTTTATTACATGATACAAAATGCATGAAATAGTGAATTTTAATACTTAAAGCTTATAAGAAAAGTTCTCGAAAACACTACTTGGTTGTATTGAATTAATCATGTTTTGGCATATGTGTTACAATCGCCTTAGTGGATATTTATTAAAGGAAGGATATAAAAAATGATTCTATTTGCCCGTGCATTTTTATAAACAGATATAAACATTAATATTTCATAAGTGTTGTGTATGTTGATGATTTGAATATTATCATAACTCTACGGGAGGTTATAAAGGCACTTGAATGCTTAAAGAAATAGTTTGAGATGAAAGACTTTAGAAAAACAAATTTTGTTCTGGATTACAAATTGAACATATAAAGATGAATTCTCGTTCACCAAAATGCATACACAGATAAATTGTTAAAAATATTTTATATAGATAAATCCCATCTATTGAGCACCCTGATGGTTGTAAGGACCCTAAATGTTGAAAAGGACCATTTCAACCTACAAATGACGATGAGGAAATTCTTGATCCAGAAGTACCTTATGTAAGTGCCATGGGGGCATTGTTATTTCTTGCGAGTCATACAAGACTCGATATACCATTTTCGTTGAACTTATTGGCAAGGTATAGCTCGTGTCCAACAAGAAGACATTAGAGTATGGTGAAACAAATATTTGCTACCTTCAAGGGATATATATATATATATTATATATATTATATAAATATATTATATATATATTTATATATATATATATGGCGTCACATGATGAAAACCTTATAAACCCTAGATCGAGAGCCATGAGGCTCTGATACCAATTGTGGAATCCTATAATGACTCCATAGATCGTTATTAGGACTCATCTAGGGTATGATAACAATGATTGTAACACGCAGCGGAATATAAAGAACACAATCATGTTACTAATAAGGTTTTCTTTATTAAACATTAATAAAGAAACTAACTACTAACTACTACACACGCTTTCTATGCGTTTAGACTCTCATTGGAGAGACTATCTATGAATGGTCCCCAATACTAGACGCCTTCCCCTCTTTATATAATAGAGGGGTTAGGGTTTACAAGACAAGATAAGATCAAAATAAAATTAGAAAACTATAAATCAGCATTAAATACTATTTGACTAATCTTCAATCAGCATTAATGTTGATCTTTATCTTTGACTAATCTTCATTAAATACTGTTTGACTAATCTTCAATCAGCATTAATGTTATTCCAGCTTTGTCTTGTAGGTCCTCCATCTTTAATATGTTTTGTCATAATCAACTCAAAGTATAATTCCCAACAAGATATATGTCTCATCCCCATACCGGTCGTCCCAACCTGGATATGTTTTCACAAGTTCCAATGCTACTATTTCTTGGCGTTCCGTAAATCAAACAATGAGTGCTACTTCATCAAATCACGCAAAGATCTTGACCATCCATGAAGCAAGTCGAGATGTGTATGGTTGAGAAGTATGATACAACATATTCGTGAATCATGTGGGATTTCTTCAGGCCAGGAGGCTCCCATATTTGTACATGAAGATAATGCAGCATGTATTGCTCAACTTAAGGACGGATACATCAAAGGTGACAAAACCAAACATATTATACCGAAGTTCTTTTTTTCTCATCACATGCAAAAGAATGGTGATATTGTTGTTTAGAAGATTCGTTCAAGCGACAATCTAGCATATTTATTTACCAAGGCACTCCTTACCTCAACATTCAAGAAATTGGTATATGGCATTGGAATGCAACGATTGAGTGAGCTCAAGTGAAGTTATCATGAGGGGTAAAATACGCACCGCACTCTTTTTCCCTTAGCTAAGGTTTTTCTTCCATTGGGTTTTTTCCTGACAAGGTTTTTAATGAGGCGGTATCTAATGCGTATTAAAGAAAAGAATTATGGACCCTTTATATTTTAAGTGATGTACAATCAAGGGGGAATGTTATGAATATTAATTGTAATGATTGTACACGTTCATTATACTTCATAACCCTTAACTTGTAACCTCTACATTTAAGTTTAGTCTTGTAACTCCATGTATTC
Organism: Tanacetum coccineum; assembly: GCA_026074375.1. Taxonomy (NCBI): domain Eukaryota; kingdom Viridiplantae; phylum Streptophyta; class Magnoliopsida; order Asterales; family Asteraceae; genus Tanacetum; species Tanacetum coccineum. The sequence continues at coordinate 19,730 of BQNB010047297.1, read as the reverse complement.
TACTTACTACCATTTATGTTGAGAAGCCTATAAATAGAGGTGTTATGATTCTATAGACTTCACAAGGAAATGGTATAGAATCAATAGGATAAAGATGAATTCTTAATGACAAGAGTAAGAATTGAACCTTTAACCCAACTGAATGATTAATTAAAACCAAACGTTTACAATGAGAGGAAAATACAAGAGAGGAAATCAGTTACAAGCATAGCATGAAATGAAATAGGGAACATGTATTTATAGAGATATGGGTTGGGCGGGAAAATTAGTTAGAAAGAAACACGTGCACCTCACGTAACTAGTTAGACTAGGCACGTACACCTCACGTGTCAACTGAATAACCAGCTTATCCCATATCATTCCATTCCCCTTGAAAAGGTACTTGTCCTCAAGTATCTAGTGAAAATTCAGGGAATTTCTGAATGAATTCTTCAGCTGGTTCCCAGGTAGCATCTGCTGGTGTGCCATTAGTCTACTGGATCAAAAGATAAACCACTGCCCGATTTCCTTTCTTTCGCATCCTCCTATCTAAAACAGCTAGTGGTTCTTCTGCAAGTACTCCTTGCTCAGTGCATACTAGAAAGGTACCCATGTGAACATCCTCACTTTGACATTTCTTGAGCTGAGAAATGTGAAAAACTGGGTGAACCTTGGCATAGTCTGGAAGCTATAACCTGTAAGCCACTTTGCCAATTCTTTCTATTATTTGAAAGGGTATAAAACTTGGCTGAAAGCTTGTTCTGGCTACCTTGTCTAACTGTCAATTATCTGTAAGGCTGCAACTTAAGATAGACCCAAACACCCACTTCAAATTCCTTGTCATTCCTGTGCTTATCTGCTTGGCTTTTCATTCTATCTTGGGCCCTCTTCAAATAGAACTTTAGCAACTTAATTGCTTCTTCCCTAGCCAACAATGTTCTATCAACCAAATCAACTGAACTAGAGCCCTCGATATAAGGAATATGGAAGGTAGGAGACTGTCCATATAAAGCTTCATAAGGGGTTGTTTGGATGGCTGTGTAGAAATTGGTATTATACCAATATTCTGCTAAAGATAACCACTGAGTCCATTCTTTTGGTTTGTCCCCAGTCATACACCTAAGAAAACACTCCAAGCATCTATTAACCACTTTAGTTTGACCATCACTTTGAGGGTGATATGTTGTGGACATGTGCAGTTTAGTCTTCAAGGATTTGAACAAACTTTTCCAAAACAAACTGAGGAATACCTTATCCCTATCACTGTCTATAGTGGCTGGCATCCCATGTAACTTGTAAACATGATCCAAAAATACCTGAGCTACTTGTACAGCAGTGTAAGGATGGGACAGGGCAATAAAGTAAGCATACTTTGTTAGTCTATCAACCACCACCAAAATGACTGACTTCCCATGAGAACTAGGAAGCCCATCAATAAAATCCATGGACACATCAGGCAATACTTTATTAGGAATAGGCAAGTGTTGCAGAGCACCAGGGTAAGCTTCCAAATTAGGTTTATTCCTCTAACAAACATCACATTTCCTCACAAATGTTTTAACATCTTTAGACAACTTCCTCCAATAGAATAGACTTCCCAACTTTTTAATTGTAGCCTGAATGCCAGAATTCCTCCCACTGGTTCATTATTAAAAACAGACATCAATTGAGTTCTTAAGGCAGTATCAGACCTAACCACAAGTTTCCTGATGTGCTGTCGTGTAGGGTCAATAATTTTATTATCAAGTTTTAAATTTATATTTAGTCGACAAACCTAAAACAACACTTTAACGAGCAATGTACCCGATCAAGATGGAGTTTCGCGGTAAGTAGGGTGTCGAACACTAAGAGTGAAACATTAACCCTAAATTCTATTAGTATTTTAATTAGTTTCTAATTAATCTATTTACTGGCTAAACCTATGCTATATATGTTGTCTAATGATATGAGGGGTTTTAGCCTGAGAGACTGGCACAGGTTTGGTGGAAACAAATATAAATTCAATACATAATAAACACAAAAGAAGAAAATTAGAAGATAGAAAAGCGGTACAAGCCAAATGATAGAAAACTATATTAGCCATATTATATCCAGTTCAATGTCGGTTTGTTTGTTTTAGTGCAATGATTTACTTATCTCGGAGCGACATATCATTCTTAAGACTTAGGCGGGACATCATCCTAAGACCTAGACATGATTAATCCTGTTACACTTAACGCATCCGCATAAAGCATCCTTTAGTTTAATTATAATCTATCTTAGGGAATCAAAGCAGTGGTGATCCTGTTAAAACCCTAGCCCAACGGGACTTTACCCACTTATTGTTTAACGGTGTTTTATATACTGGTAGTCCACTATTTAAATCTTTATCAGTTAATTAAGAGCATGATTGCTGAAACATAAACGGGTCACCTACCGGTCCAACTAAGCTCATAATTCAAAGACAAAGACAACGTTATTTGTGATCCTATTGGTCCAGTAATATGAAACACAATATGGAGAGTTATCTCAGTTAGGGGTGGCAATTTCTGACCCGACACGAAACCCGACCTGAAACCGACACAAAAATTAACAGATTCGGGTTGAGTCTATATATATTTGGGTCGGGTTTGGGTCGACCTATCTAACCCGTTTATTAAACAAGTCAGGTTCGGGTTGAGAATAAATTAAGCGGGTCGACCCGCCAACCCGTTTAAGATTTTTTTCTTAAATTTAAAATTATTTATATTTTATTATACGAGTTAAGTGGGTTAAAATGGTTGACCCATAAACCCATTTAACGTGTTTAACCCGTGTAATATGCCAACTTTTGTATACAAAACGGGTTAAATGGGTCAACCCAAAACTCGTTTAACCTATTCAACCCATGCAACCTATTTAGCCCGTCAACCCAAATATATATACGGGTTAAATGGGTCAGGTTCGGGTTATGTATAAACAGGTTAGGGTTGACAAGAATGACCCGATTATTTAAATGGGTCAGGTTCGGATTGAGGTTTTCTGACCCGCCAACCCATTAACCCGAACCCGCCAACCCGAACCCGACCCTAATTGCCACCCCTAATCTCAGTATCTAGATTACTTGGTCTGTATCACTAGATCCAGTTGAATGATAGGTCGCATATTCAAACACATAAACAAGTATGAGGTTATAAACATAATTAAACAATCAACGATAAATTAAGTCAAATATATTTGTTTTAGCTCTAAATTATGCGCCTTTTAGCTTGTCTTCACAAAACACTCTTGAATTACTACATTTATCAACTTTAAAGCAATTAAGTACCAAATAATGCAATAATTATATAAAAGTGGGCAAAACAGATGGGATAAATGATATAATAAAGTGACGTTATTTGATGTCATCAAATATCCCCCCACTTGAATCCTACTTGTCCTCAAGTAGACTTTAGAAAAAGTTTCAGTTTATGAAAATGTGTCCCAACCAAAGTTGAGGTTTTTCCGTTTAAGCATCGTTTTGTCCTAATCACCTGTACATAACCAAGCTCCTTACGAAATATGGAAATGAAAATACTCAGATCACTCAACTAATATGGGGTGTAACATTTAAGTAGTACGCTCAATTGACCTCGGCTCCCATGAATAGCTCGTATCATAGGCTGACAAGGAAACACACTCCACCACTAAAGAGAGGTAGAAACAAGCCAAAAGATAAATTGGGTTAAGAAGGCTTAGGGTTGATCATTCAATAGTCTTTCACCATAAGTACCACACCAACAATGCAGCTATATCGTACATACACGGACATAACGACGGAATAGACATATACAATCCGAACACATCCACGTTCGTGTCTAACCAGCGGTTAGGATGAAGAACGATATAGGGTAGGGAGCTTCTAACTTTCACCGAAAGTCGTCATCCAACAAGGCAGCTGAGACATGCATACATGGCCGTAATGACGGAATATACATGCATGCTCGAACAAGTCCTCGTTCGAGTAGACACTAAGGTTAGTTGCTAGGAAAGGGAAGTAAATAGGTGTTAAGTGAAATTCACAAAACAAATAGAGTAAGCCCAAAAAAAAAATTAAGGGGTACGTTGCTAGTAACTTTCCCCGACCGATCCATACAAAGACTCAACATATTGACAGATGCTTGATCCTAGAAATGACAAAGACAACCTAAGTTGGCATTCCTATAACGGTTAACTTCCCTTACATCCTGCTCTTTACATACTTTTACATAAGTAGTGATATCGGCCACTTTTTACAAGACTTTACATCGTTAATTTTTGTAACGTATCAACGAATAATCGATCCTTCCAAGTGATTCCTTCGGTATAAACTTCTTTTTTGCAACCGACTCTTTTTCTTTCTTCTCATTTTTTTCAACAAAACATCATAAAAACTCGGGTATAAATTCCACCATCTTCACTATCATAATTTGTCTGGATAATCTTTTCCTTGTAATACTTCTTCTTCGGACATGATTTATAATCGCAAAAGTAGCGAAACTTACGAGCTACATATTTTTCCCATTGCATTGTGGAATTTCTTGACCATTACAGAGATAGAAATTTTTTACTTTGACACAGGAAATACAAAACTTTACATGAAATCAACTAGCAACTTTGATTAAAATAGGCTGAATCTACACGGTATGCTAAGTGCAAATGTTAAATAAACATATAATATGTGTACAAGAAAGAAAAGATGGCTCAATAGTTGTTTCATGGGGATTTTACTCTAAAAATGAGAGTAATCAAGGGTTACACGGGAGTTAACTAACCAGTATGGTTAGTTATTTTTACGACATGTAGGCTATTTGGTTTAATCTTAGAAATTTATCAGTTGAACATGTTCCTTCATCTAAATCCATAGTACTAATCATGGCGGTCTCGAGTGATATATCAGACCAAGTTCTAAAGTCCACTACATCACCGGCACACTCATAATTTTGTGGAATTTTTAGTAAACAATTGGAAATGGAATAGCCAAATTCTCACTATATTAACAAGGGTTAAATGCCTAGTAATGTACTAGTGATTTTTACAAAAGTCATGCTAAAAAATTTAAATTTGGCCTATTTTTAAGCACTTTTAGGTTCGTAACATGTTATTTTGGAAAAAAGAAGACAAGTATGTTCTAATTCTCCATCCCCCTACTTAAATTATACAACGTCCTCGTTGTATAGATAAAACAATTAAATAATAAGGGAAAAATAAAATTAGAACGGAAAACTCCCTAATGTTTTGCTCGTGATAATTCTCCAAGATGCGTCCTTGAGCAAAAAGTGTGCTGACTAGGGCTTCAGCATGCCTGGATAAGTTCAACACATGTCCTTTTTTAGATTATACCATATCATAGTTTTAGCAAGGTACTGCATAAAGGATTAGAAGACAAGTGCAATTTCTATCTCACTACAATGGTACAAGAAAACAATTAAACATACAACTGTACAGGGATCAATACGCCGTATCCCAAACCCTAGGATACGCCGTATTGTTCTTGTAGAAACAATTAAATACTAGAAATTAAATATTAAGTTTTTAAAACTAATAACGTCTAAACATATCTATACGCCGTATCCAGAGGGTTTCGATATGGCATATAGAGTGTCTGGGAAGACAGACTCGTGCAACAAATAATTAAAATACGACAAACAATTAAAATGACCGGGTTATCTCCCGGGAAGCACTTTTGTTTCAGCTGGTCTTTAAGTTCGACCTTTTTCCAATTTAATCCCATCCTTATAAAACAGTTTAGGGTCAAACGGGATGCCAAATGGCACATACAAATTATTGATTAGGAAAGTGAATGACATCCCATGGAGTGCGCGCTACGTTCTTAATCAATCAGTGATATCTTTCTCAATTTACTTTATTTACAGTATCTTCGAAAAGTTATCTTAATGGATACGGCGTATGTAAACAGAAGGGATACGCTATATTAGGAATTGGTCAAACGCATTTTCTTGTGAAGTTTTGGCGCAGATACGCCGTATCTCTTTTGTTGGATACAGCGTATGTAGTCAGAAATCATCATTCTTCAAATGTCTTCGTTTTAGCTCCAAATTATGCGGCTTTTAGCTTGTCTTTACAAAACACTCCTGAATTACTGCATTTATCAACTTTGAAGCAATTAAGTACCAAATAATGCAATAATTATATAAAAGTGGGCAAAACAGATGGGATAAATGATATAATTAAGTGATGTTATTTGATGTCATCAAATATCCCCCCACTTGTATCCTACTTGTCCTCAAGTAGACTTTAAAAAAAGTTTTAGTTTATGAAAATGTGTCCCAATCGAAGTTGAGTATTTTTTTTGTTTAAGCATCATTTTGTCCTAATCACCTGTATATAACCAAGCTCCTCATGAAATATGGAAATGAAAACACTCAGATCACTCAACTAATCTAAGGTGTAACATTTAATTGGTACGCTCAATTACTCGGTCGTGATTAGTTTTGTATCATAGGCTTGGCAATGATACACATCTCCACCGCTTTACCTGTCCTGGGTCTGACACGCCTCTGGTAGGGCATCCATGAGCTATCGATAAGGGTGCTATCGAATGCCTGATAAGTATGGCCGCTGGCGTCCATGAGCTATGTCACGCAGCTAATCAGCCAGGTGGAGATTCTAGACTGCTCGGTAGTAAAGCTCTCGACAACTCCTCGCAAGCCCACAACATCATGTCGTAAATCACGCTCTCCTCCTCGATCCTCTCAATCATCTGTGACATAGTCTGGGGCTGAGGAGCAGGTGGAAGTGGTGGAGGTGCCTATGCTGGTGCTGGAATCTCCTGAGCATCCTCGTCGACTGCCGGACCAGCCTCATCGGCCTTATGGGCACCAGCTGCCTCTCTAGTCCATGGGCAACCCAAGCCCATGTTTCACCGAACCTCGAACAGATGTTGAGCCTCTCAAGCTCATGTAAATCAATCAATGGGATCTCTTGGGTGACTACTTGCAATCCTCTCAATCCCTCATCACTAACAAGCCCAAAATGCATAGCCAGACGCCCAATGAAGTGCCCTCTTGACAACCTGGCCCTGCTCTTCCTCCCTTCAGCATGCCTAAATAGATACTACGCTAATAGATGTGGGACATTAGTAGTCCCTTGGTCCATGCTGCGAAGATAGAAGAGATCAATACAGGTCACCTTCTCAGGTGTCTGCCCCCTACCAGAAATACTATAAGCTATCATCTTGTGGCACAGTCTCCTCACAGGGTCTCGAATAAGAACATAGGAAGGGGCATGGCCTAAGAATTCTCTGTCATACGAGATCTCAATCTAATAATCCCTAAGATCCCCCTTGTCGGGGATCAATCTATCACTAGCATCCTAGTAGGCTCCAAATCCAGCCTCTGCCATATCCTGCTTAGTGTGTAATCCCAATGCCAGAATAAACTGTCTCTATATCATCCTCCTCCTAACACCTTCCAGCTGAAAACACAGTGTATCAGCAACATCCAGTCCCATCTCTGTATCACTCATCTTGCAAGTGCTGAGAAACTCCAGAATAAACTCGCAGACCAAAGGTGCTCAGATCCTAAACAATCTCCTCCAAGCATGACTCACAAATACCTGTTTCCCCTCTCTAGTATACACCATCCTCAACCTCACTGCTAAAGCCTGCCTCATCCCAAGAGTCAAACCCTCAAAATCTAACACATATACCCGGTTAACCGGCCTACTACATATCGTCTCGAGCCTTTGCTCGTAACTATGTATAATACCCTCGGTGTACTCCTTAACCTGGTATCTGAGCCAAGGGTGTCTCTGATCAGCAGCGGGTAAAGGTGCCATATCTAAAAAATCGACTAGATCAGTAAACAGATTCTGTTGTAAGGGCTTGATACAGCGTATTCATAGAAGGATACGCCGTATGTAAAGGTCTGAGGTCAATACGCCGTATTTGTATAAGAGGATACGGCGTATGGGAGTTAAAACATAGATCCCTATATCAGATCAATACGTCGTATTCAATTCATTAGATACGTCGTATTGAAGTTTAAAATTTAGGTAAAAATTGAGACAATACGCCGTATCCAATGAATTGAATACGTCGTATTGCTTCTGCAGTTAAAATTAAAAAGGAGGGGGTCATATAATAGTCTTATGAACCCTAAATTCAAAATCTAAACCCTAACCCTAATTCTCAATCGAAAAAGAAAGAAGGGAATAGATTAAATCATACCTTTCGATTAGGAGGCAAGAATTATATAGAAACACTGGTTTGATTTTTGAGATAAAAAGGGTGCGGTGAAAATTTTTGCTTGTGAGTAAAAAGTGTGTGTGTAAAACGATATGGCGTATTAGCTGGTTTTTTATACCCATGCTGGATACGTCGTATATGGATTTGTCTGATACGTCATATTAGACAATAAATTGGGTGAATAAACAAGAATATTATTTTTATTTTAGAATTTAGTTAAAAGTGAATTTTAGCTATGAGTTGTGCTTTTATGCTAAGCAATTGAGATCAGACATCACTTCATCAGGGATTCAAATGAGAAGAAGCTTATTCAAATAATCAAGATTAATACATATCACAATGTTGCAGACTTACTCACAAAAGCATTTGATGTTGGCAGATTCCAATATATGATTGCATGCATTGGAATGCTTAACCTCTAAAGTATTGATTGAAGGGAGGTTAATTATGAAGTCTTGATTAATGAGAGAATGTATGAAATGAAATAGAATAGCAGCTAAGGATGAAATTCAAGTTTGTAATGTTCGAGTATCTTACTACTGGTAAGTATTCTTAATGTTGCTAGTTGATTTTAGTATGTTTGTAAAAATTAAAAGAGACTAAATTTCCTACCAAATTCAGGTTTGGGTGAAAGGGTTAAGGTATTCCAATTGATTCCTAACAAACATCACAAAAACTGCTTCTCTACCTAAATCATGAACCAATTACTCTTCCATCTTTATCTTAACAAAAAAAACTCAAAAACTTAGGAAAGCCAAAAAGGCCACTAAGATATCTCAGTCTAGTGGGACCTATTCACCTTGTAGCAGATAAGACTATCATTAAGGAGTGGGAAGATAGAATGAAAAAGGCTGCCACTACTACTTCTAACTTATAAGCAGAGCAGGAAAGTGGTAACATAAATAGGACCCAATCCATGACAACACTTAATGAGTCTTTTTCCTCGGAAACTGAAATCATGGTCGTAGTTCCATGTGCCTTAAGATTCCCTAATAGTAGGGGCGGGTGCAGAAGCTCAGACTAGGTTTGAGGCTGCATCTAAACAGTCTAATGACCCACCTCTCTCAAGAGTTAACATACTTGGAGTGGGGTGGAAACTTAAAACTTTCTGTAATTGATGCTGTATTTAGTGTACCAGCCTACAAGAGATAAAGTCCTTGATATGGAGAATGCCAAGGATATGCTCAAAGCAAAGGAGATTGCTTAGCTTAAGAAGAGAGTCAAGCAATGGGAAATAGAAGAAGGTTTAGACCTCTAGTCTCAAGAGATTAAGGAAGGTTGGTTCAACTAGCAGGGTAGAATCCTCTAATGATGTCAGTTTGGGTGCTCAGGAGGATGCATCCAAACAGGGGAGGAAAATTACTGATCTTGATGCTGATGCAGAAGTGACTTTGGTGGATGAGACTTAAGATGAATGATGACAACCTGATGTTTGATACAGGTGTGTTGAAAGAGCAAGAAAGGAGTGCTGAAAAGGAAGTTAGTTGCTGTTGTTCCATGTTACTACTGGACCATGCTACCAACAACAAAACTATTGATGAGTTGACTCTGGCTTAGACCTTAATTCGCAATCAAAGCAGCTAACCCAAAGCTGTGTTTACATTACTGTACATAACTCAAACTACATGACCCTAAGGCTAGGAGGGGTTATTGTTCAAGATCCAAGTGAATTCAAAACAAATCATCTTCACATTCACAAAGTATCACAACATCACAGGTAATGAAGTTGCTAAACAAGGAAGTTGTGCTGCTGATCAGTTTACTACTGCAATGCTTCCAACATCAACTATTTAGGAGTTGACGCTTGGCTCTGACTCTAATTGAAATCAAAAGAAGCAAACAAGCTGTTACATCTACTGCTACAAAAACTTCAATACAAAGGGACCAAGGTAGAGGAGGTTGTAGTTCAAGATCCAAGTGAATTCAAAACAACATCATTACCTTGACAAGCATCACAACATCCACAGGCTAAAGACAAAGGCAAGGCAATAATGGTTGAGCCTCAAAGACCTTTGAAAGAGAAAATCAGTTGCTCATTGATTGAAGAATCTTGGTAGAAATCTTGAGGGGCTCGATGAAGCTTAAACTTATAGAAGAAAGAAGAGGCTTGCAAGGCAAAAGGAAGGAGATGCATATAGGCTTTGATGGAATATAGGACTATAATCACACAGCTATGATGGAGGCAGACTTTGAATTAGCTCAGAGGCTACAAGCAGAAGAACAGGGAGAGATAACCATTGAGGAAGGATATATCATGATTGTTTTGTAGAGCTCTACTAGGTAAAAGGATGAAGCACTTTGCAAAAGCTTCATAGAGCAGGAAGAGATAAGAAGGAAGCCACCTAGTCAAAGCTCAAAGAGAAATCAAATGTATACCTATTTGAAAAAATGGCTTAGATACAAACATAGTCAGGTGAAGTGCAAATGCTATGATAAAATCTAAAGTTGTTTGTAAGGAGATGAAAAAGAGTATATAATTTTGTGGTCATGGAATTCAGAAGTAGTGAAAGGTAGTGTGACAAGAACATAGGAAAGCTCTAAAAAAGCAGGGGATGAACTTGAGTCTGATAAGTCAAAGAATCAGAAGATAGATGAGCATGTAGAAGCTGAAAAAGATGATGATCCAGAGGAGGAAGAAATGAAAAAGCATATGGAGATAATTCAAAATGAAGAAGAAATAGCAATTGATGCTATACCTCTAGCCACCAAACCTCCAATGATTGTTGAATATAAGATTGTTAAAGAAGGACAAAAGGGATTCTATCACTTGATAAGAGCTGATGGAAGTTCAAAAAGATATTCATCAATGATTAGGATGCTTAGGGTATGGATTAGAGGAAGACTTAGAAACTTCTGGAACGTTGGTCAAAGAACAAGCATGGAATTAAACAGGCCAGCTTGAGGGATTATAAAAGAGTGTTATGGGGAGATTTGAAAGTAATGTTTGAACCTGACATTAAATAGTGATGTATGAAGAAATCTACAAGGGTACAAAGTGACTATTTGGAAGCTGTTTGATAACTGTAGAGTGCACTTTGTATGGTTTAAAAATCTACATATCTTTATGTTAGTTGAGAAAATATCCCCTTACACCAATAACAATCTCAAACATGTTGAACAAAAAGCTTCAAGCTGATCATTGGAATAATATGTGCTATCAACTACTAAGCTCATGCAAAAAGCAGGAAAAGGGTCATTGATGTGTTTGAATTACTTCCTCCTGAAAGTGATGAATTTTTTAATGAAAGAAACTTGAATGAAATCAGAGAATGAACTCAAGTTTTAGGGGGAGGGATTGTTGCGGGATTAAAAGACTTCAAGATAATTTTCAGAGTTATCTAATCTGCATCTGTATATATTATGCGTAAAGCATAACTTTGTGCTGATGGAGATACTAATGAAAATTATGCTTAACTAGTTAGTACTGGTAGTATAAAAGTTACTACTGTTAGTATATATTACACTGTTAGTATTAAGTTTCTAATGATAATAGAAGTTAAGAGAATGCTCAGTGGAGATGAGGCTGGTAATATACTAAGTAGTTATTATGCTAGTACATAAGTTGTACTGCTAGTGTATGTTATCTTAGCTAGTGATATCTTCTAGTAGTTAATTCTGTTGTGATCGTTATAATTGATGAGTGATTACTATATGGTAGAAGGGATGATGTGACAGATATGAGATCAAAGATGATGGAGAACCAAGAATATTACGATGGTAAAGTAATTTGTTATTGTAAAGATGATATGTATAACTTATATTTGTTTAAGAGGATTGTGTTTGTTTTATAGAAAAAGATCATGATAAATTTGTTGGAAAGATTGTTGCTTGTAGGATCCTTGGTGTATAAAGGAGGGTCCTATGGCATATTGTTAGGAAAACCACACATTCTGATTACGAATAGATATTCATAGCTTTAGGTTGTAACCCCTAGTACTAGACAATAGTACTGTATTATTGATCTTATATAATATTGTAGGTTTTTGTAATCTTTGTTCATTCATATTTACTTTACATTCATAATTCTTCTCAAGTATTGAAGATGGAGATTCCGCATTCTCCTTTAATTTTACACTCACAATAGTTTCTACAATTGTCTTATTTTAGATTTATCAAGTAACATACTCTTTACAAGGCTAAAAGAATAGATCTTAATTTAGGGATCAAAGATTAAACCAACAAAATAAGGGTTTGGTAGTAGTATACTTTACCTTGACCGTTCTATGACAAATACTTGAGTATAATAGACATGGCGCCTCGATCTTAGAAATGAACAAAGACAACCCAAAGTGACGTTCCTATAACGGTTCAACTTACTTTTACATCCAGATCTTTACATACTTTACAACTAGTGGTGATATCAGCACTTTTTTCAAAAATTAACATCCATTGATTTTTGTAACGTATCATTCGAATATTTGATCCTTCTAAGTGATTCCCTTTGGTATAAATTCTTATTGAAGGGACATATTCTTCTTCTTTTTTTTTTTTGAATTTCTCTTTTTTCCATTTTTTTTTCATAATGCCATAATAAACCTCGTTCGATTCACCGTCTTCACTTTTCATAATTTTCGGATAATCTTTTCCTTGTAGTACTTCTTCATCGGACATAATTCATAATTGCGAAAAGTAGTGAAACTTACAAGCTACATAATTTCCCATTGCATTGTACAATTTCTCAACCATTGCAGAGATATAAAATTTTTACTTTGACACATGAAATACAAGACTTTACACGAAAGCAACTAGCAACAGAGAGAAATAGGCTTAATCTACATGGTAGGCTAAGGTGCAAAGGTGTAACAAAACATATAATATGTGTAGAAAAAGAAAGGAATGGCTCAACAGGTTGTTCTAGGGTATTTTACTTTAAAAATGAGATGTTAAGCAACGGTTTCAGGGAGTCTAACTAACCAATGAAGTTAGTTTTTCTTATGACATGTAGGCTATTTGGTTTAATCCTATAAATTTATCAATTGAACATGTTATTCCATCTAAATCCATAGTACTAATCATGGCGGTCTCGAGTGATATACCAGGCCAAGTTCTAAAGTTCACTACATCACTGGCACACTCATAAATTTGTGGAATTTAGTAGACAATTGGAAATGGAATATACTTAATTCTCACAATATGTATCAAGGGTATATTAGTGATGCGATAGGTATTCGTTAATGTGTTTTTCACAAAGTCATGCTGAAATTTTTTTAAATTTTGCCATTTTTAAGCACTTTGCATGTTATTTTGTAAAAGAGACAAGTACGTTTATTCTCCTTCCCCCAATTAAATTATACATGTCCACGCTTGTATAGATAAAACAATTAATTAATTAAGGGAAAATAGAATTAGAACGGAAAACTCCCTGATGTTTTGCTCGTGATAATTCTCCATGATGAGTTCTTGAGCTTAATGTGTGTTGATAGGCTTTAGAATTGCCCGGATTAAGGTTTCAAACACAAGTATTTTTTAGCATATACCCTTTCTTATTTCAGCAACGGTCCCGTAGCAGGTTAGAAGACATGTGAAAATTCTTTTTCTCGCTACAAGGCGTACAAAAAAACAATTTAAAACACACAACTATAAAGGGCGGTCAATATGGGTCATGGTAGAAAACAATTAAATTACTGGAAATTAAATAATTAAGTTTTAAAACTGATAACGTCCAGACATGCATACGCCGTATCCAATGGGGTTTGATACGCCGTATGTAATGTCTGGATAGACAGAATCATGTAAATTATAAATTCAACTTTTAAATGAACAAACAATAAATGACCGGGTTGGTCTCTAGGGAAGCACTTGTGTTTCAGCTTGCCTTTATGTTTGGACCTTTTTCCTCATTCTTATCTTGTCCGTTGTTAAACAAAATGGTTTCGGGATTCAAACCCTGTAATCCATATCAACAGAGTCAATGTTGCTGAACTTAATACCGTCTGATTCTGTCCGCACAAGTAAACCGATCATCATTTAATATTACATCTAAAAAGAAATCGGTTATAGAAGTGTTATAGTGTAATTTTATACAGTACGATCAACAAAAGATAATAACATAGAGAGATCAGGGGTCGGGCTGAGCATCGTTTAGGAGGGGTACGGTAGGTGCTAGCATCGCTCCGTCCTAGGCATGATACGCCTTCCTGGAAGGACAATCCGAGCTACCTACTAAAGGGTAATGTCATATAAGCCTGTTATTAGTTGGCCCATTTAGCTGTCCTAAGAGATGTGTCTTGCAGTGATTCTACAGGTGGAAGAACTTAGGAATCTGCTCGGTGGTAAGGCTTGCGTCATCTTACCTCGCAGGCCCACAACTCACGCGTTACAGTCGTGTAACCTCCCCCTCGAGCCTTCATGATCCTCTGTTGACTAGTATGTGGATATAGGGAGGGTGGAGTGGTGGGGTGCCTGTTGCCTAAGTAGTGATGGTGATGGTATCATATAGGGAATCCTCCTCAGCTGCACCTGATCTAACCTCACATCGGTCTATAGGGAACCAGCGCAGCAGCCTGATGCCATTGTCCTAGGCTACCCAAGCCCATGTGTCGCCGTACCTCGTATAGATGTGGAGCCTCCCGAGCTCATGTAAATCAATCAATGGGAGCTCTCGGGTGACTACCTGCAAACTAACAAGCCCAAAATGCATAGCCAGACGCCAAATGAAGTGCCCCTTTGACAAACTGGCCCCGCTATCTGCCTCCCTTCAGCATGCCTAAATAGATACTACGCTAATAGATGTGGGACATTAGTAGTCCCTTGGTCCATGTTGCGGAGATAGAAGAGATCAATATCGGTCACCTTCTCAGGTGCCTGACCCCTACCAGAAATACTATAAGTTGTCATCCTATGGCACAGTCTCCTCACAGGGTCTCGAATAAGAACATAGGAAGGGGTGGGGCCCAAGAAGTCTCTGTCATACGAGATCTCAATCCAATAATCCCTAAGATCCCCCTTGTTGGGGATCAATCTATCACTAGCATCCTAGTAGGCTCCAAACCCAGCCTCTGCCATCTCCTGCTCAGTGTGTAATCCTAATGCCAGAATAAACTGTCTCTATGTCATCCTCCTCCTAACACCTCCCAGCTGAAAACACAGTGTATCAGCAACATCCAGTCCCATCTTTGTATCACTCATCCGGCAAGTATTGAGAAACTCCAAAATGAACTCACGAACCAAAGGTGCTCGTATCCCAAATAATCTCCTCCAAGCATGAATCACAAACACCTGTTTCCCCTCGCCCCCAATATACACCATCCTCAACCTCATGGCCAAATCCTGCCTCATCTTAGGAGTTAAACCATCAAAATCTAGCACATGTACCCGGTTAACCGGCCTACTCCATATCTTTTTGAGCCTTTGCTCGTAACTGTGTACAATACCTTTGGTGTATCCCTTAACCTGGTACCTAAGCCATAGGTGTCTCTGATCTGCAGCAGGTAAAGGCGCCATATCCGAAAAATCAACTAGATTAGTATACAGATTTTAGATCATTCTGTTGTGATGGCTGATACGGCGTATTCATAGGCGGATACGCCGTATGTAAAGGTCTGAAGTCAATACGTCGTATTTATACAAGGGGATACAGCGTATGGGAATTAAAACATAGACCCCTTTATCAGATCAATACGCCGTATTCAATTCATTGGATACGTCGTATTGGGGTTTAAAATTTAGGTAAAATTGAGTCAATACGCCGTATCCATGTTTAGTGGATACGCTGTATTGCTTCTGCAGTTAAAATTGAAAAAGGGAGGTTCCCTTATTTTACCCGTTTTATCCCAATTATTTTAACAATGCCATATTCATTGAGTTTCTGTATCCTTAAAAGGAGGGGGCATATAATAGTCACACGGTACGAACCCTAGATACAAAATCTAAACCCTAACCGTAATTCTTATTCGAAAAAGAAGAGAATAGACCAGATCATAACTTTTGATTAGGAGGCAAGAAATATAGAAACACAGATTTGATTTTCGAGATTAAAAAGGCGCGGTGAAAATTTTTGCTTGTGGAGTAAAAAATGTGTATATGTAGAACGATCTGGCGTATTAGCTGGGTTTTTATACCCGCGCTGGATACGCCGTATTGGGACGTGTCCAATACGCCATATCATTTGTGCGGGCCAATTATTCAAAAATTTTAATAGAGTAAAAGACAAAACGTACCTTGGCCTCCACAATATTCTTGTGTGAGCACCATCCTTATAATACCGTTTAGGGTCGAACGGGATGCTAAATGGCACATATAAATTTTTAATGAGATTTAATGACATCCAGTTGTTAAAACAATTCCAACTCACGATATTAGCATTCAATGTTATGATAAAAAAAATTCATTGAAAACTTTATTGGTTTTATCGTGATTGGTTCTCGGAAGTTCGTTTGATCTTTTAGTATTAATGTTTAATACGTTATTTCCATAAAGTTGTGTTATATCGATATTGTCATCATTATCCTTGATCGTTTTTGGATTATTAGAAAAAATTATGTTTAGAGGAAATGAGTCATCAAGGCATAAAACGTTTTGTTCCTTTTCATCATATTCGGACAATGACGTTTCATTTTTATTGATATGTTGAGAACTTACAGAGGGTTCAGATTTAGACTATAGATCATTATAAACGATGGCTGGGAATTCATTCTCAAAGTCTTTAAAGAAGTCTAAATCATCAAAGTAACCAATCGTAGGTTCTAGTGACGGAGATGACGGCATATTGACTTTATCATTATCATCTTCATAACCTGTTTTTAAATTATTGACATAAATTATTTTATAAGAAAATGAACTTTCGTCAAAAACTACCATGCAATCTTCATCGTCGGATTCGTCAAAGGAAATGTTAAAGTCAATTTCGTTATTGTCAATAGGATTTACCGTAGGTTCACGTGAGAATGCTGCATCGGATATATCGTCAAAGACTATAGCTGGGTATTCTGTTTCGAGATTCGTGAAGCTATCGTCCTCATTTTCATAATATTCTGTCTTGCAGTACCTGGCAGTCTGTCAATCAAATGTTCGACCTTGTCTTCGAGTTTTTTCTTCTTCGAGTCTGATGTATTCTTTCATAGTGATGTTTGGATCATCCATGATAAACCTATGCTGGAAATCAGAAACAAAGAAACGAACTATAAAGCAGAGTATTTTATGAAAGTAATTAAATAAGCTGGAATTTAAACACACAATTAAATTACA
>BQNB010047296.1:2895-23826 GCA_026074375.1 Tanacetum coccineum | reverse complement strand
AACCGAGAGCACGAGAGGCTTCAAAAATTCGGGCAATCCTGGACATACAACACAAAACACAAAACACGGAAAAGGAAAGAGGCGAGCCTCATCACAACAAAAAACACTTATTCATTACTACTTAACTACTACTACTACTATTACGATTATACTAGGATAAGCATGGGTTGCCACCCACGAAGCGCTTGTTTTAGGTCACTTAGCTTGACCCGATCCCCCATACTTGAGATGGTCAAGGGGGATAGAAATGGAGATACGGAACATCCAAGACACGTATGTCTTCTCCATAAGAGCAAGGAGAAATCTCCACCGGGCTTTCAAGAATTTTAATGACTTTGAAAGCTTTAGGTCCCCGATGAGATAATTCCGTGAGAAGAGAAGTATGAACTCTTTTAGAAGTGAGAATCCCGGGGTTGAAAACTTTTTCCTCATTTTCGGATGAAAACGAGAGTAAAGCTCCGAGCCCGAGAACTTCTTTGTGGAAAGGAAGTTCATAAAGATAAGGATTAAAATCCTTAAGAATTAAAGAAGCATAAGTGGTCTTCTTTACATTCTTTTCCGGTGTTGCACAATTGGTGACTTCAAAGAGGTTCTCATGAATGAGTATACCCGGATTAAATACCTTGTCCTCGTTGTTGGTCGAAGGCAAAGCATCAACCTCGGAAAAATCCTCATAGAAAACCGAGTCACACTCGGGAAAAGGAAGGAAATCACTTGATCTAGGGAGATCAAGTTCATCAATCAAGATTTTAGAATCTTTAATTTTCTCTTCCTTGGAGTAAAAAGGATCATCATAATCATCACATAATTGTAGGGATGAGAAATCAAGATTGTCATTAAGAGAATCAACCGAATATTCAAGAATAGAATCCATTTCCTCGATAGGATCATGGTTAAGCAAATACTCTAATTCTCAAAGACCGGAATTGGCATCAAAGGGAAGATCATTATTTCCCAGTAGAAATGTGATGTGAGCGAGTTCACCGGCGAACTCCTCAAGAAAATAGTCGCTAGTCTTAGAAATTGGGAGACTAGGTGAAGAAGAAGTGGTACTGCCACTTAAAGAATTATGAAAAGGAGGGAGAATAGATAAAGGATTACTATTTCCCAGTGGAAATGAATCACTTGCGAGATAAGCTTCGAATTCTTCCCAAATTAAATCATTTTCTTCGAGGGAGATAAGTGTCGGAGAAGAAGAAGACTTGGTCTTGGGTTCCGAAATCGGAGTGGGATTGCCACTTGATGGATTGTCATGATACGGAGGGAGATCTTTGGTTTTATCAAGATTTAGCAAGTTCTCAATAATGTCTTCCTCCGGATTAAAGATATCACCATTAACTTTCGGTGAAGTTAAGTCAGTATGAGAAGTGAGAGAAGAAGTGGGATTGCCACTTGGATGATTTGTTTCAAACAAATCTTCACGATATTCCTCATGTGAAACATTGTAGACATCAATCATGTTTATTGATTCTTGATGAGGTTCGTTTGAATAGCTTGAAGTGTCATGTCTCATATTCAAGATTAGTCTTTCATTACCATCATGGATAATCATTTCTTCTCCATGAATGTCAATCAAATCACAAGCAGTCCGTAAGAATGGTCTACCAAAGATGAAGGGGACACGAGGATCGCTCTCATAATCAACAATGACAAAATCAGCGAGAAATGTGAACTTTCTAACCAGAACAAAGACATCTCTTGCAATTCCGACCGGAGTGAAAATATCACGGTTAGCAAGTTCAAGAGTCATTTGGGTGGGAATAAGCTCGGGTAATCCTAACTTTTTCCATACCGAGAGTGGCATCAAGTTTATGCTAGCACCTAGATCGGCTAGGGCCTTGCACTTGAGCTCACTAAAACCACACGGAATAAGAAATTTCCCAGGGTCTCCTAGCTTTTCGGGTAGCTTCTTAAGGATAACCGCTGAGCAATTTTCATTAAGGGGTGTGTTTGCCAATTCAATAAGTTTCTCCTTGTTAGAAAGGAGACTCTTAAGCATCTTTTGGTACTTAAGAATAAGAATTAAAGCACCGACAAGAGAGATATTGATATGAAGTTGTTTGAACATTTGCCAAAATTTATGGATTTGGACTTCATCTTTTTCTTGCTGTTTTTCCTGGTTCATTCTTGAAGGATAAGGGATATGAGGGTAACGAGGATCCCTTTGGTGAACCATAAAGTTTTTTTGAGAAGGAGGTTTAGCTTTTTGGACATGAGGAGGTGGGACCTTAATGGTATACTCACCATGTTCCGGGTCCGTTAAAGTTTCCTCAATACGTTCATCCTCCTCCGGATTAATGAATGGAGGAGGCATTAGAACGGTAGGTCCATCAAGAACAAGACCACTTCGAGTGGTAATGGCTTTTAATTCACCCTTCGGGTTAGCAACGGTGTTGCTAGGGAGAGATCCCAAACCCGAAGTAGAAGCGGTGTTCATTTGGAAAAAGCTAGCCATCATGTTCTTAAGCTCGTTTGTTTGATTTGACATTGAAGCTTGAATTGAAGATTGCATTTCATTCCTTAACTCATTTTTCACATTGTTAATTTGAGCTTGCATGGCTTTTATATTAACATCATTCATTTTCTTAATTTTCTCCAATTCACTTAACGGAACACTTTGGTTTTGTTGAGCTGGAGCTTGATAAGTTGGATTTTGATTGAAATTGTTTCCTCGGTTATATCCTTGAGGTTGGCTAAAACGGTTTTGATTATTTTGCCCGTTTTGTTGAACAAAACCCGGTGGTCTTGTTTGATTAGCCACACCTGGAGGACGATAACCGGAATTACCCTGATTGTAGTTACCCGCGGCTGCTGCAACGTATCCTTGAATATTATCCCGATATTCCGGGAAAGTGTTGCCATCGGCGGCGAGACACTGATAATAAGGATGAGCACCACCGCAAGTAACGCAAATCTCCTCGACAGCCTTTACGGAAGCTGGAGGTGGGGTTGCTTGAAATTGTTTAAGAATAGCCGTCATAGCGGTAGTCACAGCACTCGTTTGCTGATTTACTGCATGAGTAAGTTTGGCTATATCGAAAGAAGAAGAATTACCATCACTTGATTTCACTTGAGAAACAACCGATTTGTTTCGTGAATTGCGGACCTTGGATTTGTTTTCGATAATCGTCAACACATCTTGAGTACTTCTTTCCAAAAGATTGCCATCGACGGCAGAATTCAAGGAATCTTGATCGGCCGGGTTCAAGGCATTATAGAAAGTATCAAGTTGGTGCAATTCTATGAAACCATGATGAGGACAAGCACGAAGGAGATCTTTGTATCGATCCCATGCCTCATGAAACGACTCATCAAACCGTTGTTGAAAATTAGAAATTTCATTTCGAAGGTTTGTCGTTCTTGAGGGGGGAAAGAATTCGTTGATGAATTTAGACACAAGATCTTCCCAAGTGAGAATAGAACGAGGGGGTTCTTTTTCAAGCCAACGACGAGCTGCCCCCGCAAGAGAGAAAGGAAAAAGAATAAGCTTAATCGCATGATTTGGCACATCCTTGTATTTGATTGTGGAAGTTATTTTGTTAAACCAACGGATGTGGTCATGAGGATTATCTTTCTCAAGTCCGAAGAATTGGTCCGAAGTCATCATATTAATGAGACTATGCTTGAGCTCAAAATGCTCAGCAAGAATTAGAGGAACCATGATTGCCTCCGCATAACCCTCGGTGGGTGCACAGAGCAATTCCGCCATAGTACGTTGATCGGCCATCGTAACTACGGGTGATTCTTCAAGAGCAAACGGTTCGACTCTTTGATTAGAACGTCTACGATTACGACGTTTCGGGTTTGAAGTGGTTGGATTAGAAGAAGAATTACCAACGAGATTAGAAGAAGAACGAGTGCGCATGCACTAAAGAGAAATTAAGAGAAAATAAAAGAAAAATATTTTTGGTTTTTCAATAATTTCACAATTTATTTTAATGGACAAAACGAGATCGAATAACTTAAACCAATAATCGACAAGCTTCACGGTAGCTCTTTAAAAGAAAAACGCACAAAGGAGCGGAGGAGTAGGAAAGCGCGAAGCTATTAAAAACCTTTCTCCTTTAGGGTCGTAGTTCCTCGGAACAACCCTCCTTATACCCCTCTTAGAGTTTGTTAAACTTTTAAAGGTGAGCCGTACGTCGCAAGTGACACAAAGGCAAGTTTTGAATCTTTTGTTCGGGAACTTATTATGATAATGCTCAAGATGCAAGCATTATATTGATGATGATTTTTATTTCTTGATTAAGGACAATTTTTTTATGTTTTTGATTTTTTCTTGATTTTATCTTATACTAATACTAATAAAAGAAAATGAAAAATATTTTTGTATTTTTGTATTTTTATAAATAAAAGAAAATATTCACAAACGGGAATGATAACTTCACGAGGGAAGGGTCTTCAAAAACTAATCTTCAAACGAAACGAAAGTCGATTACACCTCCCCGGCAACGGCGCCAAAATTGATAACTTTTAAAACTAACCTTTTTGTATATATAAATATATAATAAATATAATACGTAAGGATAATTTCAAAGTTATAATTCAATTGTAGTATAGGAATAGCAAGAATTCCAAGAGATTCAAATCGATTGCTTTTGACCAAAGCAAGATCAAAAATCTCGCGGGTCGTTTCCCGTCGAGACGCAAATTGAAAATCGAGAACAAGAAAAAAAAAAAAAAAAAAAAAAGAAAAAAAAAAAAAAAAAAAAAAAAAAAAAAAAAAAAAAAAAAAAAAAAAAAAATAGAAAAAAAAAAAAAATAAAACAAAAAAAAAAAAAAAAAAAAAAAAAAAACAAAAAAAAAAAAAAAAAAAAAAAAAAAACGTTTGTGATCGCGTGAATTGAAGGGATAAAAAGATTTGGAATTGGTTTTTCTAACTAAAAAGCAAAAGATCATGGCGAGAAAATAAACGAAAGCTAATTAGTGATTAAAACGTAAAAACGAAAACCGGGACTTAAACCCGTTCTTTAGAAAACGAAATTTTGCAAAAATGACCCTACGGAAGCAAAATTAATTTTCCTAAGTGCTAAATGACAAAAGAAAATCTTCTAAAATAGAATTATATTTTTTTGACTTTTTTATAATTTATTATGAATTAAAAACTGTTTTATAAAGAAAAAATAATTAAAAATAGCAAACAATTTTAGAAAAATCTCAAAAAATACAGGAAAGTAGCTTGAAGTGAGTAGATTCTAAGAAAAATAAGAGCTGGAATGGTGGCTTATAGAATAAGCCAGAATAAGCAGAAAAGTGCTTATTAGCTAAAAAGGAAAATGTGACTATAAAGATTTAATTGTGCAAATGGATGTTGGATGAGCTAATGTAGCATAGTGGTTAGTGTGTGTTTGTGGTGTGTCGTGTGTGCAAAGGGGGAGGTCCAGGGTTCGAGCCTGGGCCTCTTCTTTTTATAAAAACTTTTTTTCCTTTTTTTTAAACTTGTAAAACTCAGAAAAATAAGCAATATTAAAAAAGGTGCTTTTTTACAAAACTTAAAATAAGCAGAAAAAATAAGCAAAGAAAAGTGACAGTGAGCTTATTACACTAAGTCATTTTTTTAGCCAAACTGTTAAGGCTAGTTAAGCTAATGCAATTCAAAAACAAGTGAAAACAGATAAGCTCCTATACTAAATAAGCAAACCTAAATAAAAAATAAGCCAAGAGAATAAGCAGATAAGCAAAAAAAGCAAATTAAGCAAATTGGGCCAAAATGCATACAAAACAGCCTTAGGGGACAACTTAGGGGCTTATTCTTCTAGCACCTAGAGGGTCTCTTATGTCTTAAGGCTTATACAAGCTTAAAGCCAACACAAGTGGCTTACTAGAAAAGCAAAGAAAATAAAGATTGAATCAAAAGATAAGCAAAGAAAGAAGCTGACAAGAAGGCTGTTCACAATTAGCATATGCTGATTGTGTTTTCTTAAGAAAAAGGGACAAGGTTCAGGCCTCAAAATGAGTTACAAAGTGACTTAAGGCCTTTCTAAAAGAACAAAGAACACAAATTTTGAAATGCAATTAAGCTAGTAAAAAGGCTTGTGAAATAGGTTGTTTGTATCAACAAGTGCTGATTGGTTTTTGAAAAGAGAAAAGGGGCTAAATGCAGCCTTGAGAATAAGCTGGAAAATAAGCTTGAAAATAAAAAATCAAGTTAAAACAGATGGAGACAAGCTCCTAATGAGCTTGTGCTCAAAAATTTAAAGGCTAAAAACACTTTAAAGCATCTGATATATGGAAATGAAAAAGGGGCAATTTTAACTATGAATTTGACACCTACAAGAGGACAAAAACAAGACTTCAAAGTTGGTTTTATAAGCTTAATCAAATAAGCTTGGTGAAACTGTTTTGTCACCAACAGTTTCATCAACACTTAGGAAAAACTCAAAAACAAACAATCAAACTTAAAGTTCTTTAAAAACAACTTAAAAACCACTTAAATATGCTTGTTAAAGATTGCCAAATGACCCAATTGGTTTTTTAACACCAAATGACCCGTTTGACCCACTATCCCAAACACTCCTTTAGGCTTTTTAAAACAAATTTTAAACCTGTTTTAAAAGAGTAAAGCAGAATTTTTGAAAAAACAGTTAACAACTAAGCAACATTAAACATAAATAAGTAAATTTCAAACAAGGATAAGCAATAAGCCACAAATAATAAGCAACCAGAAGTAAATAAGGCGATTATAGGCAAAAGTCATTTTAACTCAAAAAACTTAACATAAGATAAATAAGGCTAAAAGAAAGACAAACAAGCAATAAAAGATTTTCAATAATAAGAAGGATAGCAATAATAGCACAAAAATAAGCATATATGTATAGTAAAAATAATGCAAAAGTGCAACAAATTTTTAAAATAGGAAACTTAAAAAGGAGTTCCAACGCAAGCTGATTGGCAATGAAATAGCGCTCTCAAAACTGTTATACACACCTATATGCTTACCATAAGCTCTAAACCAATGACCATCCCTTATAAACCATGCTCCAATGAGTTCTTTTTTTTTATATTTTTGGATTTTTAAGTTTTTTTGACAGAAAATATAAACAAGCTTTAATATAGGCTTTTAATGGCTTAAAAGCTTATACCAAGGCTTAACAAACAGTATTTAAAGACAACGTAATGTAAATAACAAGTATTTAAAGAAAGATTTTTAAAAAATGGACAATGATTTAAATGCAATGTAATTTAAATGTCAGGAAAAATTAACAGTGGACAATGTTATTAAAAAAATGACAGTATTAAAATGGTACAAAATTAGGTTTACAAGATTTTTCTTTCTAAACACTAAAATTCGACAAAGGTTACAAATGAACTAATCTATGCTTTTTATACTAAAACTTAAGTCTTCATATGTGTTTCTTCATAGAGAGAGCTCAGACATGTTTTTGTTGTGTGAGAGAGATCCCAAAGTCATCTTAGCCCTTCAATTTGCCTTGGTCCCAAAGTCGTATCATCAACACCCTTGATTTGCTTGGCCAATGGTAGTTTCTTGGATTGCCAGCGTGTCTTTGTCTGTTTGTAAGGTGGGGTGAGTGGTATAGTGATGGTTTTGGACTGTGGTGAACAGTAACCGAGGTGGGGGGACAGGGGTGAAGTTTAGGCGGGAAAGGGGTTGTATACCCTGTTTTTGTTTTGTGCAGGGGAGAAACTTTGTGGAGTTGGCAACTTTTACCCCTCATCGTTATATGTTGAATTACATTGCAAGTCCTTGTGGGATTAACCGAGTTAAGTATAATGGGTTATAAGGCTTAACAGCCGTTAAAGTGTGTTTGGGCCATTTTTGGCAGATTGGGCCGTTTGTAATAAGAAGGGTTTTGGGCTTTATGTTTAAACTTTGGGCTTATGGTCTTCATATAATATACTAATGGGCTGACCCGGCCCATTAGATGGGTTCGGGTGGGCCCATTAAGTATTCTTCGGTTACAGCCTTGGGTTTGACCTTTGACTTTTTCGGGTTTGACTTTGACTTTTCCTTGGTTGACTTTTTTGGCTTCGATTTGACTTTGTCTTTTCACGCTTTTTTATTCCGTGCTCGGTTTTGTCCGTTTTTGCTTGATTTTTCGTCCTTTTTTCGGATATCCGTTTCCTGCACAATATAAATGAAAACATACAAATACAATGTATTTTTTGTACGTTTTTTGTCATTTAAGTCCGATTTTAAAGGTTAAAGGTATGTGTATTTAGGCACATACCAATACTGTAAAACGGTCCTCACGGAACCAGAGGTTAATGCAACCGAATCTTGACTAATGACAAAGCCATATTCGTCCATATTTGTTGTTTATCACTAACTTTAAAATGCAGGTACAAACGACGATGTTGCAGCCTCATTCCAGCAGAGTCCGATTCATTACCACATGCTCATGCTCAAACTACAAAAACATACTATAAGCATCAAGATTCAAGAATCAAGAAAGCTCAAGTATTAAAGACAAAGACTTCCGCAAACTCTGATATTAAAGATACCTCCTCATAAACTAAGCTTCGGGGGATTTTGTTAGCAAGCTTTCAAGATGATGCAAAGTATGAGCATGTTGGTCAAGTCATAAGATCGCAAGGTGGCAAAGACGATCAAGACAAACAAGGAAAGATTTAAAGATCTCGAAACTAAAGACAAAGTCGAAAGACAATGATAAAGTCTTAAGATCAAAGATCACACAACATGAAGGAACAAGCCTACAACATAATAAAGACCAAAGATTCAAGAACTCAAAGACAAAGCAATCTCAACAAGTTCAAGGAAATAAGATTCAAGATCTCACCCCAGGAACTCGAAGACCACACATTAGGGGAGATTGTTAGCCTCAAAATATGTTTTGGAACATGGAAGCTCAGAATTTGCAGGAAGCCTCGCTTCAGGGGAGATTGTTAGCCTCAAAATATTGAGCCGAACAAGGAAGCTCAGCTACTAATCATGGAAGCTCGGTCTTTATTTAGTAAATGTTGTAATAGGCTAGAACGGGAATCGGGCTCGTTAATTAATCTAATATTGTACGTATTTCGGACTAAGGTCCAAAGTAATACCGAGCCCGACCCAAGAAAAACAAATACCACGGCCCAACAAGCCTTATAGAGGCCGGCCCATTAAGTGGTATATATACCTCTCTCTAAGTGTGGAGAGGGTGTTGGTTCTCATTTATTTTCACACACTTGTATGAATTAACCACTCTCTTTTTCTTTCTTACTTTCTCTCTCTAAACATCTCTCTACTCTTCTTTATTTTCTTCTTATCTTATTTTCTTGTTCAACAATGGTGAAGTGAAAGTGATTCTTGGTTCCAACATTAGGGCATGGATACGTCGTATTCACATATGTGAATACGGTGTATTAAGACGTTGACCATCTTGTTCTGGATGTTGACCAAAGTATCATATACGGCGTATCTGTTGATGTGGTTACGGCGTATCATTCAAAGTCAGGCAATGGTCTTGAATTCGTCTTAGTCTTGGGATACGGTGTATCTGTCTAGAATGATACGGCGTACTGGTTGTCAGAACCAGTAGACTTTCTTTAATTCTTCGTTTATGCTCCAAAATGCGTGCTTTTCACCAACTTTCACCATTCGCTCGCTAATATCTGCAATTCATAAATATAAACAATTAAGTATCAATTCATATATAAAATAATGCAGAACGAGCAATATAGCTGGGATAAATGATGCTTATAATATGACGTTAATTGATGTCATCAGTTATGTTGAGGGAGTAGTAGGTTTTTAAATAAAATGATAAATATGTCATAAATAGGTGTCCCGTGAAGGACAAAACTGGCAAAACATGATTCGTGTCCTAGTTTTAGCAATATGCCACAAAGTTTTAGTTTTACGAATTTCCCTATACAACTTAGTACATCATAGTGATCGTGAATGTAACTGTATTTGTTTATAAAACGAGGATTTTCACCTAGGCGTTGTGGCGAAACTTTTATATATAATAGTGTTGTATGTGTTATAAGATTATTAGTTTTATAAACTAAGATCAACTGTTGTGCTAACTAGAAAACATTAATCACTATATTAAACTACTACATCAAAACAACAAATTCAACTCAAGCATTTAAAGACAATTCGAAAGCTACACTGAATGAAGTTATAAGCCCCATCTCGAACAATTTTAATAATATAAACACAAAATATAAGCAATCATGGACCATAACTCGGTAAGTAAAAAACTTTAAGCACAATCGAAAAGCTACATTGAAGAAATTTATTAGCTACATCTTTAACAATATGAAAAATCGTAGAAGCAATAAGCCTCTTAAGAACCCAAGCTTCAAGAGACCATCGAGATAAACGATGATGATGATGATGAACACGGGGAATGTGATCCAATGAAAATGTCTTTTTCAAAAAGAGAAAGTGTTTCAAATCAAATTAAAAGAGGTGACATCGATGATGATAATGGTAAATGTAATAATCGGAGCGGGTTAAAAGTGAGTCGGATGGTGTGTTTATCGTTAGATTAAGAACGATCAGATGAGGTGTGTGAGTGGTGAATGAGTATGTGATTGTATAGACGGACCAGCTAGTATGGATCGGGCTCAAGCACTATGGGCCAGCCGGTTGCATAAAACGTTCCCGAGCTTTGTACTTTAGTATAAACAAGCAAAAGTACCCGCGTGTTGCCGCGGGGCGGGTATATTTTCGTTGGTGCGGGGTGGTGTTTTTTTTTCTTAATTGGTGTCGACAATTATTATTTTTTGTGTTTTTTTATCAAGCAAAATAGCCCGCGCGTTGTGGCTGGGCTTCATGTTTAATAGTTTTTTTTATATGAGCTTATGTGTTGGGCCTCATGTCGCGGGTATTTTTTATCTGATTAAATCAGTACTTTTGTAATTTTAATTTTATATTCTGGTTTTTTTATCAAGCAAAATAGCTCGCGCGTTGTGGCTGAGCCTCATGTTTAATAGTTTTTTTTATATAGGCTTATGTGTTGGGCCTCATGTCGCGGGTATTTTTTGATCTGATTAAATCAGTAATTTGGTAAAAAAATTTCTATTTTGTGCCGAGCAATTTTTTTTATATTGGGTTTATTTTTTCGGTCTCATGTTTAATAGTTTTTTTATATGAGTTTATGTGTTGGGCCTCATGTCGCGGGTATTTTTTATCTGAGTAAATCTGTACTTTTGTAAAAAAAAATTCTATTTTATGCCGAGCAAAATTTTTTTATATTGCCTACTTTAGAAAAAAACTTATGTGTTGGGCCTCATGTCGTGAGTATTTTTTTTACACTTTTGTAATTTTTCCCCATTTTCTGCCGAGCAATTTTTTTTATATTGCCTACTAACAAAAAAAAACCCAAATGGGCCGGCCCAAATTGGGAGCCCAATGGGCCGGCTACTGTAGTGTGCACTGTAGCACGAATCACTTCTTATTTTTAACAAAAATCTCCCTTCAAAGTTAAGTCACTTTTTTTCATTTTAGTTCAAAACACTTTAATAATATTTTATTTTTTATTAAAGCCCCCTTCAAAGTTAAGTTACTTTTTACTTTTAGGCCAAAATACTTTATTTCTATTTTTAACAAAACCTTCCTCAAAATTATGCCACTTTTCACTATTAGTTCAAAACACTTTAGTAATATTTCATTTTTAATAAAGTCTCACTTTTCTGATTCACCTTTGAATTTTCACTTTTAGACCGAAACACTTAAAACTTAACCACCACCACCCCCCCCCTTAAATGTAAATCCGGATTTTTAAGATGTTAGTTTTATTTAAAGCGTGCACAATACATTTTATGATTCTTAAACCTTTATAATAAAAAAAACAGTTCTATACAAAATGAAGTCGAAGCGAAACGCGAAGTAGCCAAATTATTGTTTAAAACAAATGTAATGGCTCGTGTGTTATATCTTTTTTTAATGGCCTAATTAAGATTTATAAAAAAAAACTAGTTAGATGCAGCGGAGAGTTACCGGGAGATTGCAACCAATCATTAGCTAATATGAAGATTGCCTCTAAATAAAACTCATGAAAAAAGAAACGAGACAAAATATAATCGAATGATATCACTTTTCTTCATACAATGAGAGTTGGAGAGTGGATATTATTTTCAAAAACGCCATAAGGTTCCAACAGGAGCAGCAAAGATGGCGTAAGCGCGGTCCTTTCCGTTGAGGCGTGCCATGACTGAAACCAAAGATCTCACTCTCTACATGGGAAAAGGAAGGGAATATAGAACCTGACCAAACACGAACAAGATGCCAAACAGCAGAAGCTGCATCATCAGAGAAGAAAATGTGGGCACTTGATTCCATAGAAACATTGTAAAACGGGCACATAATCGAATCAATGTCTAGACCTCGGGAAGATAAGTTTAAACGATTTGGGATCCTATCTAAAAACATCCGCCACATGAAAATGTTAACATTTCTAGGGATAATCTTACACCATCGGGTACTTAGAGATAAGGAAAGGAGAGAGAGCTCATCAATATGATTCCTAACAGAATTCATCGAAAATTTGTCGTCATGAGAAAGAGTCCAAATGCAAGTATCAGAATCAATAAGCTCGCCAGGCTTCAAGCTGGCGATATCAAAAATAAGAGATCATGAGATATATCATTGTATATTTCTATTTTTATCAAAAAAATTGGTGACCGCCAATGCATATATCTATGCATCTAGTTCTATGAAAAATACCAACTTAGTCGATCAATTTGTCCTAATGTTTAATAGTTTTTCGACAAGAAATGCATGAAGTCTCTATCATTGAAAACAAGATCGTTAAAAAACATGTATTGAAAAGATAATAAATAACATGGCGGATTAAATAGAGTATGCTAATAATATGTATCAAACTATTATTCAATCATTAAGGTATAGAGGACAACAAGCTTTTTATTTGAAAAAAACTGAACCTGTCTAGTGAGTTCGTCACCACCGGGTGGTAGTGATGATCAAAATTACCACCCTTAATTCAACGTTTACTACTAACATCATCACCTAAGATGTCTAACAAGACCACCAACATCACAACCCAAACATAATACATTTATACACTGAAAGTCCCAATTAACACGTCTTTATGGAAATATAACACTTATCTATAAGTAAATAACACAAGTAATAACTTTGTAAATCATGTAATGCTTTATTGATATAATCAAAGTATTACAAAGTGCTATGGATCGCACTAGTTGAATGACAATGTAAGATTACCGTTCAAACAAGTTCACTTGACAAAGTATCAAGTTTACAAGCGAACTTGTATAGTCCCACTGATAGGATCAGCTGACTAATGTGTAAGTTGACAAAAGGAGTATAATGCCTTATAATGCGACAACAATAAAAGCGATAGCATTTATCCTTACAACATTCCCTATATATATTGATACGAGGTTGCTTCCTAAGTGGAGGTAGTTGAGACGTGTCAAGAATCATGTGGTGAAGTACGTCTGCATTAAATGCATGTCCATTCTTGGAAACATCCCGCCCATAATTTAGTGAATAGTTCTGCCAACTATTTACTACTTTTACCAACTTCGTACTTAGATACAAGCTTCAATTCAAGGACACTTTATCCCGCCATTTTGCTTTATTGAATTATCCCGCCTAAATCACACTTAGAGAGAATCACAAGTTCAACTTGTTCTTCTTCAAAGGGTAATAGGATTGTTTGGGTATTGTCAAGCTGACTCTCCCTAAAAACTGGTTCATCGTATTCTTCTACTTACCAGCTAATAATCCATTCCCAGCTGATGAGTGTGTTCAAGTAATTTTCGAGTTCCTTAACGATGTCTTTGACTTGAATACGTCTGAGGTTGCTCGCTAAGGCTTTGCACTCAGCGAGTCCTTCAATGCTTGCTGATGCTTTGCACACAACGACTCCTTCATTGCTCGCTGATGCTTTGCACTCAGCGAGTCTTCAACACTTAGTCTAATTTCTGTTTAAATCTAGGCAGAGACAATTGGGCACTTAATTAGACCAACAATCTCCCCCCATTTGAATATAAATTAAGCTAAGTAAAAATTATTGTAAGTGAGTACACAACTTATTCTTACACGTAATTCGACAAGGAAATATAACAAACAAACTTCATTTATAACATTAAGTGCTGACCCATATTGTCTGATTTATTAGGACAATTTTCCTAGCCTCTACAACATCATTCCTAGCCTTGATTACAAAGTTTAGCTTGTTGAACATTTCCTTAGTTGCAGCAGAGTTCTTCTTGATTGCATTTTGAATCCTGATCAGCTGAGGGGTAGTAGCAAGATGAAATTCTTCTTCCCTTTAAAAGACCAGATCAAAATTACCATTATAGAAGAATATCCTGACTCAGTTCCCTGATGACCAACCCTTCTGATCCCACAACTCCTAAGAAGGAACTAGATTCCTATGCATCTCATCCACTACTATGTTTTCCTTGACAAAGACCTCCTTGATGATTTCAGAGCTTCTTTTTCTTTTCCTGTTTGAGGTTGAGAGTCCGAAGGCTAATAGTTGAGGTGTTGGAGAAATGCCAAGTTTTCCAGCTTGGGCTGCCACCTACTAGAATTTTGCCTTTAGATTTTTCAAAAGTTGATCATTGGCTTTACTCTTCACCTTAGAAGCCAGATCATGCAATTTTCCAACCATATTTAATGAATCCAAGTATATTCCGTATAAATCTGTCATACATAGTAAGATTTGGTGGCTGATTATTTCTGATTATTCTTATGTAGGCTTCTTTGGTGGAGTTGTTTATTTAGTAGCTGATCTTGGTGATGAGTAAAGGGTCCATGAAGGAAATACAGTGATTGTATTCCTCTAACATCTTTGCCCTTTTTTCCTCATATCTAGCCATCCCTTTTGCCTGAGCCCTCAGTTCATCAGGTGTCATTACCTTTCTTTTAGTCTCTTCTCAGACTTCTCCTTTTCAGCCTTCAATTCAACCAACCTCTTGATTTCCTCCATTTGAGCTTTAGCATCTTCAAGTGTCATCCGACCCTTTCTAGAAGTACTAAAATGTTGAAGGTTTGGCTATTTTGGGTCTAATCCTCCTTCATCTATTAAGGGCAAAAGTTGTTTCAGCTGATCATCATCAGAGACTTAGGCTTTGCCCTTTCCTTTATCAACCACCTTTAGGGGAGAAGTAGGAGAATATTCAGAGGATCCTGAGCTAAATAGGTTTGCAGTAAACTGATCATATGAAATGTTATTGAAGGTGACTAGTGGCCTGAATGAGTTTAGTGGAGTTGGGAACTGAATGGGAATTTCATCCAAGATAACCTTTAGTTTCTTGACAGGAGGTTCTTTACTTGATTGAATTACCAATGCATTTGATGTTTAAACAAATTGGTCAAATGATTCATGCTCCCCCTGAGCAGATCCAGGCACTTATGTGTTTATAGAATCATTTACAACTTGTTCCCCTTGAGCTTCATCATTTGGCTCATTATTCATTACCTGATTAGATTGTGCCTGAGTAGACACATTCTCCCTCTCAGTATCAGCTTTAGCAGATGCTAGTACTGGGTCTATCAGTATTACTAACTCTCTGATTAGATTAACCAGCTCTAGGATATCAAATGCATTCTTTTCAATCTTCTTCTGCAACTCCTTGGCATTGATGACCATGATATCTCTAGGAACTCTAATATGTGAATGAACCATTTGCTCCAAGTATTTTATCAACTGCATATGATGTTTGGCATTCTACCCGAGTAACTCATTTTAACATACCCTAATTTTCTTTTTTTTCTTTACAGTCTTTCTGAAAACTTTCCATCTCTAGTATGGAATTGCCTTACTTAGATCTTTTAAGATGCACAAACCTGCGGCTTTTCATATTGTTCAGAGCATTAAATTCCTTGTTCAGAGGTTTGAGTATGAGATTAGGGATTTCAGCCTTGAGTGTCTTTTTTACTATTTTGTTAAACTTTGGAAGAGATTGCTTGACTGAGTCTTTGATCAACTGAGGAAGAATATTCTTTAGAGTATCATATAGAAGATCAGGGATTCTTTCCTCAAAGACATCAGTAACCATTCTGGGCACTGATTCATCAAGTTTGTTATCTAGTTTCTGAGATATAAAAGACTCAAGAGTATTCACTCTGGCAGAATTTGAGTTGAAGTTAGCTTGAAAATGACCAAGGGGGTCTGACTCAGCTGGTTTATTAGAGAAAGCATTAATGTTAGCGTCCTGAGAGTTAGCCATGTCAACCAACTCATCCAGCACATTATCAGTAGTAACCTCATCAGTCTTTGATAGCCTGAATTTATGTTCAGAGTGATCATCCTCATTATCATCATCAATCTCAAACCCAGAGACAGACTCGATCTCATCATCAGGCATTGATTTTAAGTCAGAATCAGCCTCTGTCAAATCTTTATTAGCTATTAAAGATCCAACTCCCTGAGCATCAATATTCAATTTAGGGTCCACCTTTCTTACAAACTTGATCTCAGACTCAGTGTCAAATGTGCTCTCATTAGATCCCATATTCAGAGCATTTCCATACAGCTCATCAAAGCTCACATTCCCTGGCGACTTGATCCCAAAGTCCTACTCAACATTCTCATCAATTTTCTTTTATGCCCTGAATAGGATGGTTAGTTGAAAAAGGTAATTTTGTAATGAAGGTAAGGATCACCAGTATGCTGCCCCTAAAAAGACCGAGTGTGATTATTCAGTCCCCTCAAAATTCTAAGACTTTTGGGACTCTTTTCATTTGTGAGTTTGTAATGTAGGGAAGGATATCCGGTACGCTGCCCCTAAGAAGACTGAGTGTGATTATTTAGTCCCCTCAAAGGTCTAAGACCGTAGGACTCTTTTTATTGTGAATCAGTGATCCCTAAGGCTGAGTGAAGTTCAGACACTCAGAGGTCTGACTTTCATGCGCAAGATGTTGTTGGTCCTTGCAAAGTCCAGAGTTGTTAGGGTCAACATTAGGCATTAAAAACCTAGCGTATCATACCCTGGTGCAGACTCAAAGAGTACAAAGGAATTAATTATGAATGTGCTGACTCTGATTCTCTATTAGGTCAGGGGTAGCCCTTAACTTCACCACTCTCTCCTAGAGAAGTTTGAGAGTGGTTGCTTGTAGTGCCCCTTAAATTTTATAAAATGTTACCTTTTCAACATCAGCAGGTTTTGGCCGGTTTCCTAGCACCTCTGCTGATTCGGAGGCATCTACACCCTTGGTTATATCAGCGGTGGCAATTGGTTCCTCAGCATGCTGAGTATCAGCGACTTGTTTCAGTGGAGATGATTCCCTGATAATTTTTAAAGTCTTTGGTTGGGAGGAAGATGGGGTTTTCTTCCTTTTTGAGTTTTGTCATTTGTTGCTTTGGACTGAGTGACAGGCTGCACAATGGTCCTGAAAAAGGACTTATTAGCGGTGTCATCAGCATTCACTCCCCCAAAGGGTAGGATCAAAGTCTCTTCAGGCCCAGGTAAAAGTTTAGCCACTTTTAACATATGAGAAGTCAAAGCAACTTCAGATGCCAAAGGTTTCCTAAAAGAAGCGGCTGATATGGTGTGGGGTTTGATGAGGTGTCATTTTATACACTTTTTCGAGGTCATTTAACCCCTTAAATCATGCAAATATGCCTAAAATACATGCTTAATCGTTTCTTTTTGTGTTTTTAGCATTTGGGAAGCTTTTAGAGGATATACACATGACTTGGACTCAATTTGGAAAGAAACGGGATAAGATTGCAGCTTTACACGAAGTGGCTTTAAAGAATTGCATACAGTGTCTGGAGACGACGTCACAATTCCTACAAGAGACGGGGTTAAGAAATTTGTAATGGCGTCAGAACGTAACCGCCTTAATAAAACCCTAGAAGATTCGGCGAAGTGATGGCGTCAGGATTCTTGCGACTCCGTCGCGATCTATTTCCTATATATATAAACTCGATTTTAGGGTTTTGAGTGTGAAACTTTTGGGAGACAAACTTTATAGTTATGGTTCGAGTTGTAGTAGATTTTAGGTCGTTTTTAAGGTTCTCAAAACCCTTTGTAACCTCCTATCACTCATTTTCTAATCAAGTGAAGTCCAATATCTTTTATTTATTCAATATGTCTATGCGTTGTTTGATTAATTATTATTCTTCACTTCTCTTTAACATGCTAGGTTAGATCTATTAGTATTTACTTATGATTGCATGAAACTTAGTTCGTAGATCCTTTTAATATTACTTCTTGTGATGGATGTGCATGTTAGGCTTTAGAAAAGTGGCTATAAAATATTACATTAGAATAGATGTCTAGGGAAACGCGATTGTGTAGAAAGGATTCCATCGATAACAGTCTTCATACTACCATACCCATCTATGGATGATCACCTCTTAAATATTTTAATGCATGTAATGTACTCTTTGGGGCCTTGTAATAGTCTTTATACTACCTTACTTGTGCATTGCCTTAACATAATTTACATCTGACGGACGGGTTCGTGTAATTCGTTCATGACTTAGGAAATATTCGTTGGGACTTAACGACCCGGGAACTCATACTTCCGGTTACATATATATTTTATTTTTGTGAACTCTTAACCAATTCTTGGCTAAAGGAAATTGGTTGAGTATTTGCTTTTATACTATATATATATTATTGACGAATCAAATCCCATAGCCAACAAAATTGTAATCAGTAGCATGAGTAACATCTAATTTAGGCTGTCTAGCAGCGGCTGTTGAACTCTCCCCTACCTCAAACCTAGGAGTAGGAGCAGTCAAACACAACTTCTTTCGAGGTGGCACATTAGCCACGGGAACATCCTCTTTATGGTTAGTAGCAGGTAATAGTAAAGGTGATGATGGTGCAGGTAGTGGTAGTGGTGGTGATGGTAAAGGTAATGGTGGTGAGGGAATCTGGGGGAGTGGAGATGATAGTGGAGTAAGTGGATATGGTGGTGGTGATGAAGGTAGTACAATAGCGACCGCAGTAATGAGTGCCTCAGCAGCAGCTGACATCGGTGTTTGGGGTCGGACGGATATCCTAGCCCTGCGAGGTCTAGGTAATGGTACAGGTGATGGTGATGCAGCTGTTAACCCAATCATGGCCGCTCTGTAACCTAGTGGTGCCTCGGCGTAAGTAGGGCTAGTATGGGTAGGTGTAGGAGCAGACTCATCTGTCTCGAATGCCTATGTATCCTCAGCTGAGGGGACAGGGTCGATAGCAGGTAATGCAGTGGAGTCGGCCGAAGCTAGATGCTCCTCCTCCTCCTCGTTCTCCTCATCATCATCATCCTCATCATCGTCATCATCATCGTCATTATCATCATCTCCTCCGTCAACAGGATACTCAGCAGGATCCTCCTCGGGGTCCTCCTTCGGGTCCTCCTCCAAAGGATCAGAGTCAGCAACATAGCCCGGTGATAGGGTTGTAGCTAAAGCATCAGCCGGTAGAGGTTGATCCTCAACAGGTACCTCATCATCAGATGGTACCAAGTACTCCAGGTACTCTAGACCAGGTACATAATCTGGTGAAGGTGGGTGCTCAGGACCAGGTACGTAGTCCGGTGATGGTGGTGCCTGCTCAGGAAACTACGGCGCCTCCTCAGGTGCCTCTAGCTCATCATTAGATACCCATTGGAATCTCCATGGCTCAGAATCAGAATAAATAGACGTGTAAGTAACTGTCGAAGATGACATGACTGCTGAAACAATAAAATAAACTTATATAAGTATATTATATAAGACCAGTATAGTAATATATGTAATATAATATAAGTACGTATATAGATATGTAAGCAGTCAATGTACACAAATAATGTATGTATGTCCTGTGAAAAACTTTTGTATGATGCAATGTTTGAAAACGGTTATAGTCCAAGTAAAACATTTGACCTTGTTCTCTATAACCTTGGCTCTAGATACCAACCTGTAACATCCCCAAATAGGGTCGCATCGGAATAAGGGTCTGAGAGTGTTACTTCATAGATCAATAGCACAAGATGAGAGAACGACCTCTAAATGCGTCATTTGAAAATGATACATTGGATTTAATGAAATTGTTTATTACAAAAGCTCAAAGCTTAACTTGTTCATTCTTGAAAATGTAAAGATTTTAATACATAACAAATATATCCCAAATGTAATGCACACAAATCTTTATGCAATATGACTCCCAAAATGACGACACCCAATGTATCCTTGCCCTTGTACCTTATTGACCTGAGAAAAACATGCTTTAAAACATCAACATATAGTTGGTGAATTCACATGTTTAAGTAATGTATAAAGTAGGACCACAAGATTTCATAGTGTAAGACATGTAACATATACAATATCTCAAAATGTAATTACGCTTGCGCTAAGCTCATGACACTGAAGCTACAACATGTATGTATGCAAATTAATGCAAATAATGTGCCCGTGTAGATGTTCAACCCACAACATCCAAAGTCCGACATGGTATACGTTCGTCGTTTCGGTACCGCCGAAACTAGTGAGCGCTACTTACCCGAACGGGGATGTCAATCCCAAATAGATCTATTCATAACATTCACGCTTACAACCAGTAATTAACAGTTCATGATTCATGGGCATACTGGGTTATAGCTACTTAGGCAAACTCGTAATTTATTTAAAGTGTACTTACGTCCATATGTAAAACAATGCATGTTTCTCACCCCGAGAATTGTAAATCATTGGAATCGTATAAAAATGGGGCTATGAACTCACCTCAAGTGAATGGATTGATTATATAAATCAAATAAGTAAATTGTCTCGCGAAATCCGAATGCAACCTAATTAATTATAGGTCATATGAGTATAATGTATTTAATTTAAATACAACATATAAATTATAGAGTTACATCATTTCATTACATGAACATATAAATTCGAATCATGGTCAAGCTCATTTTATTTTATAAATTCATAAAATAAACCCTAGGTGGTGATCAACATAATAACAATTATATAAAATATGTAAATGAATAATTTGAAAAGATTAGAGTTTATATATACCTTAGAAGAGTATAGGAATATGATGAACACA
>BQNB010047295.1:0-38366 GCA_026074375.1 Tanacetum coccineum | reverse complement strand
GGTTGGCTAGATTGTATTTGAATGAGATAGTTGCTAGACATGGTGTACCGATCTTGATTATATCAGATTGTTATAGTCGTTTCACATCGAGGTTTTGGCAGTCAATGCAAGAGGCATTAGGGACTCGTTTAGATATAAGTACGACTTATCACCCTCAGACCGATGGTTATAGTGAGCGTACTATTCAGACTTTGGAAGACATGCTTAGAGCATGCGTCCTGGACTTTGGAGGAAGTTAGGATGTTCATCTTCCGTTGGTTGAGTTTTCGTATAACAATAGTTATCATTCTATTATGAGATGTGCTCCGTTTGAGGCATTATATGGTAGAAAGTGTCGTTCGCCAATTATGTGGGCTGAGGTTGGAGAAGGTCAGTTGATAGGACCTGAGTTAGTGCAAGAGACTACTGAGAAGATCTTACAGATTAAGGATAGACTTAAGGCTGCGCGTGATCGTCAAAAAAGTTATGCTAATAAGAGGAGGAAGCCTCTAGAGTTTAGTGTAGGTGACAATGTCTTGCTCAAAGTGTCGCCTTGGAAAGGTGTGGTACGCTTTAGGAAGAAATGGAAGTTAACACCTAGGTTTGTTGGACCGTTTGAGATTATTAAGAAAGTAGGCTCTGTGGCCTATCGGTTAGATTTGCCTGAGGAATTGAATGGTGTTCATGATACGTTCCACTGTCGAACCTTACGAAGTGTTTGGCTGATCCAACACTGCAAGTGCCTTTAGTTGAGATTCGAGTTGATGCTAAGTTAAATTTTGTGGAAGAGCCTGTGGTAATTTTGGAAAGAGAGTTTAAAAAGTTAAAGCGTAGCAGGATTGCCATCGTCAAGGTACGGTGAAATTCGAAACGTGGCCCTAAATTTACGTGGGAACGTAAGGATCAGATGAAATTGAAGTACCCGCATTTATTTAGTAATGTTAGTAGTTGAATTTCAGGGACGAAATGCTTTTAAGGGGGTAGAATTTCAGATTTTGTACTGCGTTGACGGTGGTGATTTTATGAGATATGTGATGATTTGAGGTTTATTTTGATTAATAATCCCTTTTGGAAGGTATTATTGTGTTATTCGTATTCCAGGTAGTTCGACCCGTGAATTTTAAGAAATGACGAAAAACAAGTCTGACACATCTGTTAATGTCCAAATGAGTTTTGAAAGGTGTAAAGTGAAAAATATGTCGAGTAAATACTCTAGGTTAATGTAAAAGTATTTTTAAAATGAATAAAAATGCTAATTAACTTTGGGGAAAATTTTACGGTTGAGTTTTACGAGTATTTAAGTGATTTCGACACGAAAAGAAAGGCTCGAGTCCCTTTGGATTCTATGGCCGGTCAAGATAAGTCAAGGAAGACAAGGTGGCTTAATTTTAGCTAACCTTGTCCCATTTGTACACTTATATGCTTTCCACTAGAAACATTATCCCATAATCCTTATCATTTCTTTTTCAAAAAAAACACACATATAAGTGTGTGTGTGTGTGTGTGTGTGTGTATCCGGCCGCCACTACACCACCACAAATCCACCATAAATTTTCCAACTTTGATCGAGAACGTGATATTCCGGGTTGATACGAGTGTTTGGGTATTCATTTAAACAACGTTTGGGTTGTCCGGTTCGTGTCGAAATATACATTTTTGAAGATTTTCTTGTAAGTTTCCAAATTTAAATTTCGTTTGTCCTTTTGGGTTTATTTTGATGCATAGATGTTAGTTGTACAAGTTGATCGTTGTGAAAATCGATTTTTGGAAACGAAACGAAAGAAAAGGGTGCGTTTGGTTCGTGTAACATAAAAAGGAAAAAGAGGGTTTTTGTAGTTTTGATGTTGTGGTCGTGATGGTTGAATAATATATGATGCTAGAATGCTTATTTTTTATAGTAGCTTGTATGGCTTATTCGGGCTTATTTTTAAGCTATTTCTTGGCTTATTTGGGCTTATATGCCACATATAGTTTCCCAAAATCACTAGGAAAGTGATTTTGATTATTTTTGTGTTATGTCATATGTTGTACACTATTTTGAGGCTTATGGTAGTAACCAAATGCGATACGTAGCTTATTAGCTTATTTTCAAGCTTAATATACG
This sequence comes from Tanacetum coccineum, assembly GCA_026074375.1. Lineage (NCBI taxonomy): Eukaryota > Viridiplantae > Streptophyta > Magnoliopsida > Asterales > Asteraceae > Tanacetum > Tanacetum coccineum. The sequence goes on along the minus strand of BQNB010047295.1, from coordinate 36,283 downwards.
TATTTTGGAGTTTATGGACTCGCGACCCAATAAGTCTATTTGAGTTACGGCTTAATGGGAAGGCTTATTGTGGTCTGGATTATTTTCTACATATAAGTATATACTTATATATGTAAATGGACTTTGGTTTTGGACTCGGATTGTATTTTGGACTTATAAATATCCTAATGGACCCTTGTTAGGCATTAAGGCCCAATAAGCGATATTTAGTCGTAATGAGAGTTTTGATGGACTTTTGAAAGTGGAAATATATTTACGAAGTGATATTGAACGATATTTTGGGAAAATATTTTAGTAAACGTTAAAGAGTGAGATTTTAGAATTTTGTCGAAAAGTGTCGAATTTGTGAAAATTGTTGAAAATGATGTTTGAAACCTTGGAAAATGTTGTATAAACGTACAGGTCATGTCGAAATTTCGTAAAAAGTTTATACTTAGAAATTTTCCTAAAAACATGATTTTTGATTTTAAATAATAAAATATTATTTAATTATTTTATTTATTTAATAAATTCACTAAAAGACGAAAAATATATTTTTTCTCGAAACTTCTCTAATGTGTTTATTATGAGTAAACGTTTCATTTTTAACCGTATAATGATTATTTTGAGGTGACTAAGGTTTACCGAATGGACTTGTCGAGATATATTTATACTTATTAATTATAAATATTTATTTATATTACTTATCTATTTTCTCTAAATAGTATACGTATGTATTATCGAGGAATGAGATTGATATGATTGTGGGAATAAGTTATCAACCATCACACCACTAAATTGTTTTGGGTAATTGTACAACGCGTCTAAACTCTATGCATTAAACGTGAAGATTGTTTTGGAAATAGATGATTAAAATGGGACATTAACTGGACTAGGTCGTGTGCGGGCGTCGTTGCATTTGCTTGTGTGATTGAGATTGGGTTGCTAAAGACTCGCTTGAGGTGAGTTCTCGCAGCCTCACTTTTTACTAGTTTTTTCGTTGGTGGAAAATGATATTCAAATGTGTTTTGAAATGTTTTGAATTGATCTGTACGAAATGTGGTTTTGTTTTTGGGACAAGATATGTGCTTATGACTGCTATGTGAATATCATGTGTTGATTTGCCTGCATGTACTGTGTTTGGCATGCAAGGTTCTGTGTGGTACTTGCATATACTATGTTTGGCATGCAAGGTTCTGTGTGGTACTTGCATGTACTGTGTTTGGCATGCAAGGTTCTGTGCGGTTTGCCCTAATATAGTGCTCCAGCTGGTAGGCCCTTTAGGTGCATAAGTGACATATTGTGATTGACTAGCGGGGATGTTATGTCTTGGATTGTTAGCATATATTCACTGTCATATAGCACTATTGTCCACTGTTGAAATATTGGCACAGCTTTTGGGTTTAACGTCAAACCTACGAGCTTACCAACATTATTGTTGACGTTTTCGAGTATCATTTTCAGGTGAAGTGAAAGAAGAGTAGTTTGGTGATTGTGATAGCAGACTTAGAAGTATCCCGTATGAAATTTTGTTTGAAGTCTTGCTTACTTGTTGATTGATTCTAGTATTTGGATGTTTTGGATTAAGTTTGGATTATGGTCCCCTATGAGGGCATATGAATAATTGTAAGAGATTGTGGATTTTAGTTGCGAATTGGGACATCACTCGAGTTTGTTCGAGGCTGATGGTCTTCATAGCACTTGGAGTTTATGCAATGTAGTTTTCTCTATTTTGTAATCTTGTGTTATGATTGATCATTATGTTGCATTCCCGAGTTTCCGCCTTTGTCGGGGTGTGACACCTAGCCATGTATTTACTATTGTTATGATTAATGTTTCCTATTTAATTATGGTTTTAATAGATATCCTTGTAGCCTTTCATTGATCCCTGGGTTTTGGTAGTGTAGAGGGTGGTTTAGATCTTGTTAGTCCTATTATTAGACTTACCGGTTGAACCTGGAATTAGCGGGGTACTAGGGTAGATTGACACCTATCGCTAGTGTAGGAATTAACCATTTTACCGCATCTGTCACATTAAACACTTAAAAGCACAGGAACTCTTTCAGAGAGGGTTAATAACCTATATAGGTTATAGAATTGGTCTTAAAGATAGTTAGGGATTAACCACTACAAACTTCGATGCCCTGCCCGTGTGATCTTAAGGGAATTGGGATCGCAGAGCAGGAAAGGACAGACCCCAAATGCCAATTTGGGTCTGCCGATATTAGAACCACTAATGAAACTTGTAATTAAACATCATACATGAAAACGTAATTATAACAGTAGTAATGAAATGGTTAGGCTAGCATGCTTTTCTCCCTGATTACTTCTATCAATTTACTTTTCTGCATTTACTTTCTTTAATTATTTTAAATCCTCTCAAACCCATTTTCTAAATGTGACATAATCAAATTAGAACTAGTTAAAACGTAGCTCTTGGGACAACCTCAGATTTATCAAATTTAGCACTACATACGACCGGGTTCTCTGCCTGTTAGTGCATGTATCAGTAGACGAGTTTTATAAATTTAAAACATGGCAATTAGTTATTCAAAACAATTCTACGCATCAATATGTAATTATACTAAATACATAGCTTCGATAATAAACAACCTAATCAAAACCCTAAACCTAATAAAACACAAGCTCACAATCAGGCTTGAGCCAATGACTCGTTTAACAAAAAAATGTTAACTTTCATAACATGAATAAAACACATTATTTCATTCTTTTTTCAAATCTGTACTTCCCCACCCTCTACATTTACCTTCCCTTTCATCTTAATTTTTTTACAAAATGTTGTATGTCTTGTTTTGTGTTACCACACTTATATACCGTGAGTGGCGGATCCCGAAACAAAAGTCATCACATTTATTTTATAAAAAGTATTGTAAATCGTAACCTAAACATCAAAGTGTTGGGTTTTTACAACTAATTAACCATTTATAATCACGAGTATGCAGTGGAACATATAAACACGTATAGAATATGTAACGAACAATGAATCAAGAGACATGTACCTTTTAGCAATTAACAAAACACCATTCTTGAATATACGCGTGTGTATAATAAATATAACCACGCAAAACCACCCACGATCTAAATAATATGATTTCATAAATCATATATGATTTTATAAAATCGTATATTACTTCATAAAATCATAAAAAAAAGTTCGTAGAAAGTACATAGTGTCGCCCCTCTATAAAAAGATAATTTAATTCTCGTCGCGATGATATGTTTTGTTTTGCGTAACGATTAACGGTGTGTGAGATATTTAATTTTTTTTAAAAAGGTGGAAAGTGAGTTTTTTTTATTTTTTATGAAAAAATGAGTGGCTATGATTGGTTCATTGGGTCTATGACAAATGTTGGGTATATATTGAACTTTTGGCTTAACAAAACACCATTCTTGAATATACGCGTGTGTATAATAAATATAACCACATAAAACCACCCAAGATCTAAATAAGATCCCTATACTTCAACACATACAATACGTTTGTAGCAAACAATTAAGTATGCTAGTACTAGTAGTGATAAAGCAAATCAAACCACCACGTTCTTCACGAAATCAACTATTGAAACCTTTGTGGTTTCTTCTTGTCGAACAAAAAGCAAAACCGAAACCCCTTGAGGGTGTTCGATCGATCGAGCAAAAGAGAGAGCGGAGAGGAGAGTTTTAAGGTTATAGTTTTTCAAGTTATGAGAAAACTAATCACCCTAAGCCTCCTTTTATAGCCACCTAAACTTGGCTTGCAAGTTAGGCAATTCCACCTACTCTTGGAGATTAGGAAACTAATTGACTAAGGCAAAAAGGAAACAATTCTCACACTTTCCTTTTCTCCATAATTGCATATTAGTCCATTACTTAAATATTAATGACTAATAATACTTCCCATTATAAACATATAAATATTTAATGCTCGTTTAAGCTTTATCACTAAATATACTACATTTAATATATTTACCATAATTGTTTTACGTATTAACGCGTGCGTCCCCAAATGCTCGAATAACATTCTCGGACATATATTATTATACGTGTACATATTCCTACAACTCCCACTTGGACATATATCAAATAATATAATAACATTGGTAAGCGTCTAGCAACACGCCAATGCTCTCAAGAATACCCGTGTGGTTTTTACAAAGTCACAGATAAATGATTTATGCATTTACAATCCCTTTGTTTTCGATATCTTGTTAAAAATGGATATGGATCAATAGTCATTCCATTAATTAACGATTATGTTTCTCGTATATATATAATTAATCAAGATTACCAAAAATCATTCAGACATATCTACATGAGTTTTTGGGTGCGGCTACATATACATTTGATTAATCCTACGAGGGGCTCAGTGGCATCATTCTTCAACTATTGAAGAAACAAATTCTTTGTTGACTACAAGTGTCAAGTCACATGCTTCACAATCACTTCTAAAAATAGTCCTTATTAGCTACCTTATTCAGGATAACTTAAACTACATCAAGAAGGATTATCCACAAATGCAAGACCTACTTGCATCTTAAGTCTAAGGATTTAGTAAACGAAATCACGTACAAGATTCACTTAATGACGCCGATCCATAAAGTGATAATCTTGTTAGTTGGGGAAGGATATTCATCTTATGATTATCATGTGAGTTTGGCGGACACATCCTTTAATATAAAAAAATATCACCAATCACTCAGATTTGTTTTAATTCAACAATATTCCCATATTGTTGATCGACAATGGACTAATTTAGAACAATAAAAATAAAATATTATTCACGGATTAAACATGCAAATATAGGACACAATTTATATTAAATATAACTTCATACCACGTATCTTTATTATTAATAAATTTTCTTAACATCCCTTATCCAAATACTAAACACACATCTACATGAAACTACTAGCTAAACGAAGTCCCATGCTCCTAGCATGTTGAGTAAGCTTTCCTTTTGGTAAATCCTTTGTAAATAGATCTGCTAGATTGTCATCTTTGTGAGATTTAAAAAGATTAATTTCGCCCAATTATGGTAGTGTCTGGCGCCCCTTTGAACCCCTGGTTCATTGGCGATAAGAAGCGCGGCTGAATATCGCAAACCATCTTAATAGGTTCGTTTATTGTTGCTACAATACCAAGCCCTGAAATAAACTTTCTAATCCAAACAGCTTCCATTGTAGCTTCTAAAGCAGCTATGTATTTAGCTTCTGTAGGGGACATTGTAGTAGCACTTTGCTTGGAGCTCTTCTAGCCTACTGCGCCTCCGTTCAAAACAAAAAACATATCATGTCTGAGACTTAATGTCGTCTCTATCGGTCTCAAATCTGACATCGCGATAGCAATCAACTCGAAGTTCAGCTTCAGGATTTCCACCATAAACCAATAACATATCTTTAGTATATCTTAAATACTTAAGAATGGTTTTCACAGCAGTCCAGTGTGGTTCTCCTGGATTCTGTTGAAAATGACTTGTTATGTTTTGCGCAAACGCAACATCAGGTCTAATGCATCTAACCGCATACATAAATGGGGTTCAACGGCCGATAAGCATAAAGAGAAATTTTGCAGTGGGGCGTTTTACCTCTCTAGTTGTTGAAGCACCTTGTGTTTTATTCAAGTCAAGTTTTTCTTGCATGAGGATATTACCATGTTTGGAATTATCCATCCTATATCTTTTCAAGATTTTATCTATGTAAGCACTCTGACTTAGTTTAATTAATCACTTCGATCTATCTCGGTAGATCTTGATTCCAAGAATAAATGTTGCTTTCCCCAAATCTTTCATGGTGAAACACTTTCCAAGATATGACTTTACACTTTGTAAACTTGAAATGTGATTTCCCATGATAATTATGTCATTGACATATAAGATGAGGAATGTAACATTACTCCCACTAGCCTTTTGATATACGCATAGTCATCAAGATTTTAAGCAAAACCAAACTTTTTGATTTCCTCATCAAATCTATTATTCTAGCTTCTTGATGCTTGCTTAAGACCATAAATGGATCTTTGAAGCTTACATACTTTTCTGGGATAGTTAGGATCAACAAAACCTTCAGGTTGTACCATATAAATATCTTCACCAAGATAACCATTTAAGAAGGAAGTTTTGACATCCATTTTCCATATCTCATGGCCATAAAACGCCGTTATAGCTATAAGAATCCTAATAGCTCTAATGTCAGTAACGGGTGAGAACGTATCTTCATAATCAACCTCGTAGGTTTGGGTAAATCCCTTTGCTACAAGACGAGCTTTATAGGTGTGTACTATGCCATCCATGTCAGTCGTTTTCTTAAAAAGCCATTTACTCTCAATAGTCTTACCATTAGGAGGAAGATTAACCAAGCACCAGACTTGATTATCCTTCATGGATTGCATTTCTGCATTCATAGCATCGAGCCACTTATCGGATTCCAGATCTAACATTGCAGATTTATAGTTAGTGGGTTCATTAAGATCCCCTAAACTATGCTCCTCCACTTCTACATTTAGACATAAGTGATTAGGAGCTCGATGTGTCCTTACGGACCTACAAAGGGGAATCACTTCCTTTTGAGGTGGTTTGAAACCTTCAACCTCCATAGGAATTTCGCTAGTGTTTCAGAAGGTAATGTATCTTCATCTTGAATTTCATCAAGTTTTACAGCCCACCCACTGACTTCTTGAGAAATAAGATTTTTCTCGAAGAACTCTGCATACATTGCAACAACAATTTTATTTTCAGGTGGGAATTAGAAATGGTAACCCATCGTTTCCTTTGGTATCCTATAAAGATACACTTAACAGATCTTCGTTGGAGTTTGTCAGGCGTATCCCTCTTCACGAGAGCCTCACAACCACAGACCTTTAAGTAAGACAAGTTAGGAAATTTTCCATACCATAATTCATATGGTGTGTTATCAACCTTCTTGGTTGAAACCTTATTGAGAATGCGTGTAGCGGACTCTAGAGCATAATCCCAAAAGGATAACGGCAGAATTGTAAGATTCATCGTTGATCGAACCATGTCCAACAAGGTATGATTCCTCCTTTCAGACACACCATTATGTTGTGGTGTATATGAAGGTGTAAGTTGTTGAACAATTCCATAAGATTTCAGATAATCTTTAAACTCTTGACTAATATATTCGCCTTCATGATCTGATCAAAGTGCCTTAATAGTCTTTCTGAGTTGATTCTCTACTTCATTTTTAAATACCTTGAACGTTTCAAAGACTTCATGTTTATGTTTAAGTAAATAAACATAATCATAAATGACATAATCATCCTAAAGTAATGAAGGTACGTCTAGCAACCTTGTCATGGCACATGTCTAATTGGAGCGCACAACATCAAATGTATTAGCGCCCAATAAGATTATCGCCCTTTCGGTACGATGTAAAATGGTTTCCCTTGTCATCTTTCCCAATAAACAAATACGTCACTTATCAAAAGATACCTTCCATCTGTATTTATTAAAAGCCCATCATGTTGCAGCTTTTAAATACGTTTCTTGGTTATATGAGCAAGACGACATTGCTAAATAAGTAGAATCTAAGTTGTACTTGACTCTTTTATTGCCTAACATTATAAATAGAATTAACATTTGGCACAAGATTAAGCATATTAATTTCATAAATACCATTACATGGTATAGCATTAAAATAAAGAACATCATTCTTAGAAACAGAAATTCCATAATCCGTAAAACATTGGATAAAACTATTGTCAACTGAAACTAAAACAACATCTCTAGTAATAGTAGGTGCATAATGGCAATTGTCTAAACAAATCACTATGCCATTAGGCAAAACTAAGTCAAAACTTCCAATAGCTTCTACTTGTTCACGAACATCATTGCCCACATACAAATAAATAGCTCCTTGTTTCAGCTTCCTTTCTCCTCTAAGACCCTGTTTTGTGTTACAAATGTGAGTACCACAACTAGTGTCATACACCCAAGATTTATTAGGGAAAGAAAATAATTCTATTGTGAAGATACCTGAAGTCTTGGGAGTGCCACTTGCTTCTTCTTTATCAACTCAGCAAGGTAAGCAAGATAATTCCTCTTCCAATGACCAACCTCTTGTAGTGTGTGGCAAGGCATCATCATTGTCGTGTGCTCTCTAGCAAAGGGTTTAAGGATTTTAAGTGTATACGTCCATACAAAAGGTCACTACTTATTTTAACTCCTATATTAATTTTATAAATTTATATTTTCAAAAATTTGGTTAAAAATCAAAAATTGTGGATTCAGCGAGTATCGGACCGAAAGTCAAGTGTATACGATCGCGAAGTAATGGACATTACTTATAGTACCCCGTAAATTTAAATAGAAGGCCATTTCAGTTGAATATATTATCACCGACCTATTTTGGATGTGACGTGTTTTAAATTATTTGTTTCGCGAAATTTAAGCGTCGTACCGTGCATTGAATAATTATTCGTTTTAACGAACGAGAAACCATGAATTTTTATTTTATCCTCGAGAGCGTGAAAAATTTATATTTTATTTTCATTTTTGTAATTTTAAACTTCTCCCGTTGGTTGCCGAAAACGAGACTAAAAATCGTGTTTTTATAAAAATTACCAAACCGGGCTAGTTTTTGGGCCCGAAAATCTACAAAATATCAAGTCAATAAAATTTTGGCCCAATCCCCTCCTTTTCTTCTATAACCGGTTATAAGATAAATAAAACATATGATATGTATTTTTTTTATAGGAATTTTACTAGTAATACAATTCTAAAAATACAAATGCATATTTATAGTAAAAATAAAAACTTCTATATATTTTTTTTTCTCTTCTTTGTTTGGCTGGAACTAAAACCAACGACCCAAAATTATTTTTTTAGAGATATTTATTTACTTACCAAAGATAAATACTACAATTATATATTTTTGGTAAACAAAAATCCCCTACTTATTTTTCTCTACAACACCAAACATAATCATTCTTCTCCTCTCAATTTTATTCGGCCAAACTTAAACACCCAATCAACCTTGCCTATTTTCTCTCCAATGCATGTGTATACCTTATTTTTCACTCCACCATTCTTTAAAAATTCACAAGATATCTCATAGATATCAAACACACTCAAAAACACCATGAAATAATTTTCCTAAATCTTGATTTTTAGGGTTTTCTTGATTACAAGTGAAAGAAGAAGAGTTAGGGTTTATTGGTGAAGATTATAACAAGATTAAAGAATAAAAATCAAGTTAGGGTTTTGTTGTGGGTCTCATAATTTTCGGCAGCCATAAGGAGTCAAGAAGAAGAGTTTTTGTGATTTTGATCATCTATTCTAAATCATTGTGAGCTCTCTAATTTTCTTATTTTGATTGTGGTTAAATCTTGGTTTTTCATATTTTTGATTTGTTACTTTATTAAACAATGCATGAATGGGTTTTAATTGAGGTTTATGATTCTTTGATGAACATTATATTTTGAACTAAAAAAATCATTATATGTATAAATGGATATGTAAATGAAGATATATAAGTGGCCTTGCAAGTTAATGGGAAGTGATTTGTACAAGTTTTGGATTGATTTAATTGCGATTTGTGAAGACAGTTTTAGGGCAGTAGCAAAAACGTATCATAACTTTAAAAATATGGCTTGGGGTCTGTGATTAAATTACATAGGTAGATAGGTATATGTCTCAGCTCTATGGGATAAGTTGGATGCACAACCAATTGTCCGGACGAGTGAATTATGGCCAAAATAACGAAACGCGGTCAAATCTGGTGACCTTTTGATTAATAAAACGAGTATAAATTTTGGATTTTTGAACTAAAAGCTTTGGTTTTAAGTTATGGGTCAATGCTAGACATCTTAATGAAACTCCAGCACTTGGCCTCACTTTGATTGCTATCACGGATTTTGATTTATGGCCGTTTTCGTAAAAGTGAATATTTTGGCTAACATTCTGTATCTGGTAGTCTGTCAGTAAAATAGCAATTCCTGTTGAATAGGTAAAAGTTTAGATTGATTGGGTTAAGTTCTGAAAACTAGATTCAAATAGTCTTATCCATGGCGAAAAACTCATGTTCAACATGCTATTATAGATAAGGAGTTATGGTCTTTTTCCGTAAGAGTAAAAATTCCAGAGGGTAAATTCTGGTAGAGTCTTCAGGGTAAATATGTCCTTTTCACTATGATTCTTAAAACATTCAGTAAACAGGCTAAATTATTGAAAACTAGACTTCAAGGGCTATCCGGTGGAAAGCCTTGTATTTGTACCCATTTAAAGAAATTGAGATACGATCCATGAACATGAGTCAATTTCATAATATTAGTTATTACGTCCTTGACTAAAAATATTAAACGTTTAGTATAATCGTAGTAAAATTGAACTTGTACGACTAAACTTGGTGGGGTATATTTACATATAAGTCAGGTCACGAACACCAACTTTGAAGTATAAATACTTTAGATAAGTCATATGCAATGCCACACAAATATCTAAAAACATATCCCATACTTGTTAATTTTTCTACGTTTGTTTTTACTTTTTATATCTAACTAAGTCGAGTCACTCTTTTGGCTGTCGTGATTGTTGGTGATATCTCACGATCTATATACTACATCTCGATCCTCGTCGCTTACTTGCACTACGGTGAGTTCATAGCCTCGCTTTTCAAGTATTTTTCTTAAACCCCGCGAGGGAGATGCATGCTAGTTTTTATAAAACGAACACAAGTAGTTTTCTTCTGGTATGCTTGGACCCGTATGTGATTATATGTTGTTGCTTGAGTAGCTTTCGTCATAAGACCCCAATCGTGAGCCGTCAACTACCTATGATGGGTAGCCGCTCATACAATTAATAGCGCTATGGGCTTGACAACCCGGTTCGGTTTTTGGGAAGTTTGAATCCGGAAAGTGAGCACTCCCAATGTACGCATATTGTATGGAGATTTAAGTAGGTATCTTTACGAAACTACCTAGCCGGGGCATCATTGTATTATCAATTTATTATGTGATTTCGTCCATGGGATCGGTGTCACGAGCTCAATGCAACTGTTGATATTATTAGCTGTCTGGCCCACAAGCTATATGATGTCATATAAATAGTTAATAAAGCTTTGTGTTCAAACTCTCTTTCACTGTTTATTACTCATAAAACCTATGATTTCACTCAACCTCGTGTTGACTATTATATGCAATGTTTCATCTCAGTAATAGAAGTGCGGAGCTTGAGGCAATAAAAGGAGGATAAGCGCTAAAATTTGTTCACCAATTAAAAATCATTCCCCGTTAAAAATTTGATTATGATGGTTATATCAAACTTATGTACGTATGGTGCTGATCTCTTGGGACTACGCTTTTGAACTCTGATAAATATAAAATGGAATGGTTGTTTGTTTTTAAGACGCCTCTTTGAGTCGTTCTTTATTTCTTGCGACTATTGTACTATTATTTAACACCCAAATTGTTGGTCCCGCTGGGTGTAAATTTGGGGGTGTTAAATTAAGCTTAGGGATATAACCATGTTTATCCTTTCCCTTTACCCTTCCCTTAAAGTGATTTCTTATTGGCTTTCTGGATTCTACCACCTTGAATTGCCATTACTTATGGTGTAGCAGCCTTTTTAGGTAAATCTTTCTCATACTTAATAAGCACAACATGTGGTTCACCAATTGTCTTCCCCATATTATGCATATTATTTTTCCTTACAAATTCAGCAAATTCCCTAGTGAGGCCATTCATGATTAGACCAACACTAAGATCTTGTGGGAGCACATAACCAAGACGTTCCAGTTGCTCCACGTATCCCTTCATCTTAAATATGTATGAGCTAACTGATTTCCCCTCCTCTTGTTTGCAAGCATGGAAAGTTTGGATTAGGTTAAATCGCTCCCACTCAGCTTGTTTTCTCAAACATTGTGATTAAGCTCCTAAGCATTTCATATGGTGAGGAGTTTTCAAACTGTCTATGTAGTTCAAGAGTCATACTTCCAAGCATAAGACAAGCAACCTTATTATGAGCATCATAAACCGCATTCCACTGCGCAAGTACTTGAGCTATGGAATCGATAGGTGGAGCAAGGGGAATAGGTTGTTCAATGACAAACAGTTTCTTTTCAACTCTCAAGACTAGCTTAAGTGAACGAAACCAATCATTGAAATTTGAACTAGAAAGTTTTTCTCTTTAAAACATCGACCTGAAAGCCGAATGGTTTATGTTTAAGATAGGTAGTGCCATCTACAAAACATATTAAGTTTAAGATTTTAGTATTTTCGATAATACTCCTTGAAGAAATTAACTACCACATAGTTTAAATATAAAATAATTAATTTTCTAAGGTCTAGGATCTAACTTGACCTACCACCATCACATCAGTTGACAATTGCTAGCAATGGTGTATTCAAAAGGTAATTAACGATCAATAATTGCCACCAGTGTAAATCTTAGAACATTATGGGACTTACTTTATTACATTAATATACTAGTAAGCATGTTTCATCCCATCTATGCCTCGGTCTTAAGGTCTCACCAACTTAACCCAATTAAGTCGTCCAATCAAGAACTGTGATTATGTAATACCAACGTCTCACAAAGAGTGTATAATCACATTGGGGTTGCAATCTACATACGTCTCACATGATGTAAAAGGCAATGGCAAGTGTTCTTATAAATTAGATGGCAATAACTTATTTAAAAAAAGGTATTTAAATATACCGTGGTAAATATGTACGAAGAATCATGCATACATCTTCGTATCATAAGTTTTAATAAAAACTTTACTCAGTTAAGTTATTTATTACGATGTCATATATTTTCTGTACATCTCATGTATACAATAAGTGATGATTACCTTTTTTAAAATTGACAATTCAATAGAGATTCAAATTTAAGTGATTTCTCATATATCGCGGGAAAAGATTAAAGAATGATTAAAAACCATTCAAACCCTAGATCATTCGCGCTTCCTAAGTAATTGCAAGATATCGGGGATTTATAGAGTATAAACACCTCACACCCCTTGGTTAGATCCTTCAAAAAAATAGTACTTTTATCAAATTTCGTCATTGATAAAATTTAACTCTTTAGTTTTGAAAACACATTATAAACTTATTAAATTGCAAGTCTCGTCGTGAGAAGTTAAGGATGAGCCCTAACATTATAGATAACTACACCCAATTGACACATAAGACTTCATAAATGAATATTTATCATAAAACTATATTTTATAAAGTTATTTGTCATGTTTAATTTTTTAAACCCATTGTTTTACTTCAAGTCACAACTTATAAAACAAACAAAAATATAAACTGACTAGTACACTTAAAAAACATTTATTTCAAATAATAAACCATTAACACATGCATCATAAACGATGATTCTAATATCTAATAATTAAATGATGTACATGTTCACATAAGGATCCTTCTTCCAATGAACTGGGCCATATCCATCGACAAAATCGATTGCGTAAGCTTTATATTATATAAACATATACCACATAGCACATAAAAGCTGATAGAAAATTTCAGTCGACTTTAGGCCCCGTCAGGACATAGCTAGGTTCTTCCCCAACTTTTGTAGTAAACTACAAAGTTGTAGCCCTGCTGAGTCGTGGCGATATGTCATAAAACTTTCAAATTTTTTTAACTTATGAAAAATTTTACAGAATGTTTAAGTGACAACGTGTCTTACAATGTTGAAAACTAAAAAAACTCATTCTTTATGTCTATTTAATTTTTAGTCAAATCAAACCACCACGTTCTTCACGAAATCAACTATTGAAACCTTTGTGGTTTCTTCTTGTCGAACAAAAAGCAAAACCGAAACCCCTTGAGGGTGTTCGGTCGATCGAGCAAAAGAGAGAGCGGAGAGGAGAGTTTTAGGGTTATAGTTTTTCAAGTTATGAGAAAACTAATCACCCTAAGCCTCCTTTTACAGCCACCTAAACTTTGCTTGCAAGTTAGGCAATTTCACCTACTCTTGGAGATTAGGAAACTAATTGACTAAGGCAAAAAGGAAACAATTCCCACACTTTCCTTTTCTCCATAATTGCATATTAGTCCATTACTTGAATAATAATGACTAATAATACTTCCCATTATAAACATATAAATATTTAATGCTCGTTTAAGCTTTATCACTAAATATACTATATTTAATATATTTACCATAATTGTTTTACGTATTAACGTGTGCGTCCCCGTAGGCTTGAATAACATTCTCGGACATATATTATTATACGTGTACATATTCCTACAGCTCCCACTTGGACAAATATCAAATAATATAATAACATTGGTAAGCGTCTAGCAACACGCCAATGCTCTCAAGAATACCCGTGTGGTTTTCACAAAGTCACAGATAAATGATTTATGCATTTACAATCCCTTTGTTTTTGATACCTTGTTAAAAATAGATATGGATCAATAGTCATTCCATTAATTAACGATTCTGTTTCTCGTATATATATAATTATTCAAGATTACCAAAAATCATTTAGACATATCTACATGAGTTTTTGGGTGCGGCCACACATACATTTGATTAATCCTACGAGGGGCTCAGTGGCATCATTCTTTAACTATTGAAGGAATAAATTCTTTATTGACTACAAGTGTCAAGTCACATGCTTTACAATTACTTCTAAAAATAGTCCAATGTGGTCGCAGAGGAATATGTTTCCGCGCGAGTCCGTTGACTTCATAGTACCATATGCACCTGTCAGATAGAGAATCGATCCTCTCAAGTGTCAGTTTGTGAAAAGTTTTCTGAAAGTTTGGACTCCATTGTTCCTCAATAGGCCAAGCATTTATTTACTGAGAAAAACATGCTTAAAAGGAGGTCAACTAAAGGGTCGGGATGAGTTCATAGGTTTTCGTAGTATAATTGTAAATACCAAAAATATATATATAGGTTTACCGTGTTACAAGTTTATCGACCATAAAAGACTAGCAAACCATAATCCGACATATATAGGTTCCTTATATTAAAATCCAAAATGTTTCATGTTATTTATTGTAATGAACTACGTTATTCCAAAATGTTTAAAGTAGATGAACACAAATCCAAATATGTTTAAAGTTGATATTTTAATGAGCTCAAATATCCAAAAATGTTTTCATTGTATTTTATTGTAATTAGCACAATATATCTGAATGTTTCAAGTATATATTGTAATGAGCACAAATATCAACAATGTGCAAGTATATATTGTATGAGCACATTATATCTAAAATGTTTCAAGTTGTTATTTATACATGAGCTCAATTTATCCAAAAATGTTTCAAGTTGGATATTATATGAGCACAATTATCCAATTAGTTTCAAGTATGTATGAGAAATGTATTACGGATTTACTCTATTGTTCATGGAACGCCGACGTTAGGACTATAATATGCCACTTTATTCAAGGCACGGTAAAAATTCATTAGTATTCAGTGTTGGCCCTGTAGACACCAATCCAGTCGTGATCCGACATGATATAACGTTCGTTAGTTCGATCTCGAACTAGTGAGAGCTAATCACCCGAACGGGGGTTGTCAATCCCCAATAGATCTATTTTATAACATTCGCGCTCACCCTCCAAGTGATTTACAGTTCATGAAACCTAAGCTAATACGTAATTATTCGAGTAAAAGTCAAGTATGTGTTTACGTCCAAAAAGTAAATCAAGTAGTGTATCTCATCGCATGACAAGTAAAGAAGTGCATAAATCAATTTGTAATCAACCATGTAAATGCATTTGTAAACAAGCATGTTCTCACCCCAAAACTTATAAAATGAAATCATGTAAAACGTGGGGCTATGAACTCACCTTGAGTTCAGATAATCCAAATATCGCAGATAAAGCGTCACGCAAATCGTCAGATGCAACCTATTTAATTTAAGGTCGTATAAGTACTAATCACATTGAATAATCTCTACCATGCATAAGTCTATTTAGCTAATCACCATCTAATTGTTGAGTGAAAACATATTTATAATTGTAAAACATTTATAAATATCTGAATAATGTAATTTTAGTTATTCCTGGTAGTGTTGTCGTTCCTCCTGGTAGTGTTGTGGTTACTACCCCCCCCCCCCCCCCCCCCCCCCCCCCCCCCCCCCCCCCCCCCCCCCCCCCCCCCCCCCCCCCCCCCCCCCCCCCCCCCCCCCCCCCCCCTGGTTGTGTTGTGGTTACTATTTTTCCTACGGTAGTGTTGTGGTTCCTCCTGGTAGTGTTGTGGTTCCTCCTGGTAGTGTTGTGGTTCCTCCTGGTAGTGTTGTGGTTCCTCCTGGTAGTGTTGTGGTTACTACTGGTAGTGTTGTGGTTACTACTGGTAGTGTTGTGGTTACTTTCTAAGTCTGACCCGACTATAATGACCCACTAAATCACATTTTCATGACTCGGGTTCTAAAGAGAATTTATGCGAAACGATATTTTGAACAACTTTCCAGTTCTGTCCGAGACCCGAAACTCGACCGAAATGGGCGAAAGGCATAATCGCTTAAGATCTGATGCAGTGTATTAATTACCAAAAAGCAGATTTTCGCCCCCGACCTACGAACCGTATCACTCGCTTTTTGATTTAATGATTAACACTCTTATGAGAAACTTGTGTTTAGCCGGATGGTGAAAAGGACTCGAATGTGCTAAAATAGGAGTTTTTAAATTCCTGAACAGCAAGCGCATGTATACATAGTGCTGAAATTAAAAATGTTTAAATATATATCTCGTTTAGCCAGTAACTTTTTCGTTATTAAGAGTTAGAAGCTATACCATATATCAATAACTGTTCGTTCGGATATACTCTATCATATTTCATAAGCCTGAATTCAGTTTTTATGTAAACCTCGTTCCTCGTTTGGCGTGCCATACTTTCTGCTCATTTATTTTTGCTTCTAAAAACGATAAAAAACTCATTTGACATGTTTTAAAAGTCCTAATGGTGATTTAAGCTACATAGAACTAAACATATGCAATAAATGAATATTGAAAGGAAATAAAGGGTTCTAGATGACACTTTTGGTATTTGTTGATGCTTGATACAATGCACAAATTTTAAATTCCTTGTATAGATTTACAAAAATCTATGCTGTGAAAATGAAAACCCTAGCTTCACTTTTCTTGATTTATACTTGAAAATGCTTAGCCAATGCTTGGAAATACCTTAGAATATCTTAGGATGGATGTGTATAAGTGTGTATGGGTTGTAGAAAATTTTGTATGGATTGTGTGTTGTTGTTGGTTTGGCCGTGGGTTTGTATGTGTGACAAAGGGAGTATTGTTTGATTTTTCACTAAGGAAATGAGAAGTGTGTGATATACACCTAGTTACTTGCATTATAAAGCCTTATGACTAGTCAAGGGAACACATTGAGGGTCTTAAGGTATGGTCATGAGTCAAAGTTGAAGAAATTTATTATATGTTACCTTATAGTTTAGGTTATATAATGAAAACTAGGTAATGTGTCCTTTATGAGATTTTCTTGTATCCTTTGGTCCATATCCGGCCATATAGAGATATAGGTGATGTATTTTTGTAATTTTTATGTATTGGGTATAAATGTGGGTATTTGTTGAAGGCGTGAATATGTTTGGATGGTTCCGGGAGTGCCTAAACGCACATTTTATTGCGAACGAAATCACTTTACGCAACCAATAAAAATAAAATGAACAATGTTAATAATTATCCTCAATATAATTACTTAACCCTTGCTTGATGAAACATTGATGGTTTGATTTGCACCGTTTACATTGATGCTATTTTAAAGGCCACACATACATTTGATTAATCCTACGAGGGGCTCAGTGGCATCATTCTTTAACTATTGAAGGAATAAATTCTTTATTGACTACAAGTGTCAAGTCACATGCTTTACAATTACTTCTAAAAATAGTCCTTATTAGCTACCTTATTCCGGATAACTTAAACTACATCAAGAAGGATTATCCACAAATGCAAGACCTACTTGCATCTTAAGTTTAAGGATTTAGTAAACGAAATAACTTACAAGATTCACTTAATGACGCTGATCCATAAAGTGATAATCTTGTTAGTTGGGGAAGGATATTCATCTTATGATTATCATGTGAGTTTGGCGGACACATCCTTTAATATCCAAAAATATCACCAATCACTCAGATTTGTCTTAATTTAACAATATTCCCATATTGTTGATCGACAATGGACTAATTTAGAACAATAAAAATAAAATATTATTCACGGATTAAACATGCAAATATAGGACACAATTTATATTAAATATAACTTCATACCACATATCTTTATTATTAATAAAATTTCTTAACATCCTTTATCCAAATACTAAACACAGATCTACATGAAACTACTAGCTAAACGAAGTCCCATGCTCCTAGCATGTTGAGTAAGCTTTCCTTTTGGTAAATCCTTCGTAAACAGATCTGCTAGATTGTCATCTTTGTGAGATTTAAGAAGATTAATTTTGCCCAATTCAATACATTCGCGAATATAATGGTATCTTATATGGTAGTGTCTGGCGCCCCTTTGAACCCCTCGTTCATTGGCGATAAGAAGTGCGGCTGAATTATCGTAAACCATCTTAATTGGTTCGTTTATTTTTGGCACCATACCAAGCCCTGAAATAAACTTCCTAATCCAAACAGCTTCCATTGCAGCTTCTGAAGCAACTATGTATTCAGTTTCTATAGCGGACATTGCAGTAGTACTTTTTTTGGAGATTTTCTAGTCTACTATGCCTCCATTCAAAATGAAGACGTATCCTGTCTGAGAGTTGATGTCATCTCTATCAGTCTCAAATCCAGCATCGCAATAGCAATAAACTCGAAGTTCAACTTCAGGATTTCCACCATAAACCAAGAACATATCTTTAGTACTTCTAAAATACTTAAGAATGGTTTTCACAGCAGTCCAGTGTGGTTCTCCTAGATTCTGTTGAAAATGGCTTGTTATATTTTGCGCAAACGCAACATCAGGTCTAGTGCATCTAACTGCATACCTAATGGAGCCTACAACCAAAGCATAAGGAACATTCTGCATGCGTTTCACCTCTCCAGGTGTTGTAGCACCTTGTGTTTTATTCAAGTCAAATCTTTCTTGCATGGGGATATTACCACGTTTGGAATTATCCATCCTATATCTCTTCAAGATTTTATCTATGTAAGCACTTTGACTTAGTCTAATTAATCGCTTTGATCTATCTCGGTAGATCTTGATTCCAAGAATAAATGTTGCTTCCCCAAATCTTTCATGGCAAAACACTTTCCAGGATATGACTTTACACTTTGTAAACTTGGAATATGATTTCCCATGATAATTATGTCATCAACATACAAGATGAGGAATGTAACATTAATCCCACTAGCCTTTTGATATACACATGACTCATCAAGATTTTGAGCAAAACCAAACTTTTTGATTTCCTCATCAAATCTTTTATTCCAGCTTCTTGATGCTTTCTTAAGACCATAAATGGATCTTTGAAGCTTGCATACTTTTCTGGGATGTTTAGGATCAACAAAACCTTTAGGTTGCACCATATAAATATCTTCACCAAGATAACCATTTAAAAAGGCAGTTTTGACATCCATTTGCCATATCTCATAGTCATAGAATGTCGCTATAGCTATAAGAATTTTAATAGCTCTAATGTCAGCAACGGGTGAGAACGTTTCTTCATAATCAACCCCATAGGTTTAAGTAAATCCCTTTGCTACAAGACGATCTTTATAGGTGTGTACAATGCCTTTCATATCAGATTTTTCTTAAAAAGCCATTTACTTCCAACAGTCTTACCATTAGGAGGTTGATCAACCAAGCACCAAACTTAGTTATCTTTCATTGATTGCATTTCCGCATTCATAGCATCGAGTCACTTATCAGATTCCGGATCTAATATTGTAGCTTTATACTTAGCGGGTTCACTAAGATCCCCTAAACTATGCTCCTCTACTTCTACATTTAGACATAAGCGATTAGGAGCTCAATGTGTCCTTGCGGACCTACGAACGGGAACAACTTCCTCTTGAGGTGGTTTGAAACCTTCAACCTCCATAGGAATTTCGCTAGTGTTTTCAGAAGGTGATGTATCTTCATCTTGAATTTCTTTAATTTCTACGGTCCTCCTACTGGCTTCTTGAGAAATAAGATTTTTCTCCAAGAACTCAACATACCTTGCAACAACAATTTTATTTTCAGGTGGGAAGTAGAAATAGTAACCCATTGTTTCCTTTAGGTATCCTATAAAGATACACTTAACAGATCTTTGTTGGAGTTTGTCAGACGTATCCCTCTTTACGAGAGCCTCACAACCCCAGACCTTTAAGTAAGACAAATTAGGAACTTCTCCATACCATAATTCATATGGTGTCTTATCAACCTTCTTGGTTGGAACCATATTGAGAATGCGTGTAGCAGACTCTAGAGCATAATCTCAAAAGGATAACGACAGAGTTGTAAGATTCATCATTGATCGAACCATGTCTAACAAAGTACGATTCCTCCTTTCAGACACGTCATTGTGTTGTGGTGTGTATGGAGGTGTAAGCTGTTGAACAATTCCATAAGCTTTCAGATAATCTTTAAATTCTTGACTAATATATTCACCTCCTCGATCTGATCAAAGTGCCTTTATAGTCTTTCCGAGTTGATTTTCTACTTCATTCTTAAACACCTTGAATGTTTCAAAGACTTCATGTTTATGTTTAAGTAAATAAACATAACCATAACAACTATAATCATCTATAAAGGTAATGAAGTAGCTAGCACCTTGTCTTGACACGTGTCTAAGTGGACCGCACACATCGGTATGTATTAGCCCAAGAAGATCAGTCGCCCTTTCGGTACGATGTGGAAACGGTTTCCTTGTCATCTTGCCCGATAAACAAGATACACATTTGTCAAAGGATTTTTCATCCATTGACTTTAAAAGCCCACCATGTTGCAGCTTTTCAATACGTTTCTTGCTTATATGAGCAAGACGACAGTGCCACAGATAAGTTGAGTCCAAGTTGTGCTTGACTCTTTTATTGCTAACATTATAAATAGAATTAACATTTGGCACAAGATTAAGCATATCAATTTCATAAATACCATTACATGGAATAACATTAAAATAAAGAACATCATTCTTAGAAACCGAAATTCCATAATCCATAAAACTTTGGATAAAACCATTGTCAACCAAACATGAAACTGAAACAACACCTCTAAGAACCTTGTTTCAGCTTTCTTACTCCTCTAAGACCCTGTTTTGTGTTACAAATGTGAGTATCATAACCAGTGTCATACACTCAGGATTTATTAGGGAAAGAAAATAATTCTATAGTGAAGATACCTGAAGAACTGGCAGTGCCAACTTGCTTCTTCTTCATAACCAACTCAGTAAGGTAAACATGACAATTCCTTTTCCAATGACCTACCTCCTTACAGTGGTGGCAGGCGTCATCCTTTTCCGGGTTCTCTTTAGCAGAAGGTTTAAGGTTTTTAGGCTTAGGGATATAGCTTTTATCCTTTCCCTTGCCTTTCCCTTTATCCTTCCCTTTAGCATTAAGCGATTTCTTATTGGCTTTTTGGATTCTACTACCTTGAATCGCCATTACTTGTGGTGTAGCAGCCTTTTTAGGTAAACCTTTCTCATACTCAATAAGCAGAGCATGTAGTTCACCAATTGTCTTCCCTATGTTATGCATATTGTAGTTCCTTACAAATCTAGCAAAGTCACTAGTGAGGCCATTCATGATTAAACCAACACTAAGATCTTGTGGGAGCACATAACCAAGACGTTCCAATTGCTCCACATATCCCTTCATCTTAAGTACATATGAGCTAACCGATTTTCCCTCCTCTTGTATGCAAGCATGAAAAGTTTGGATTAGGTCAAACCACTCTACTCCAGCTTGTTTCTCAAACATGAATTTAAGCTCCTGAAGCATTTCATAAGGTGAGGAGTTTTCAAATTGTCTATGTAGTTCAGGAGTCATACTTCCAAACATAAGACAAGCAACCTCATTCCATTCCGCAAGCACTTGAGCTTCGGAATCAGCAACATGAGTAGGGGGAATAGGTTGTTCAATGACAAACAGTTTCTTTTCAACTCTCAAGACCAGCTTAGGTGAATGAAACCAATCATTGAAATTTGAACTAGAAAGTTTCTCTTTCAAACATCGACCTGAAAGCTGAATGGTTTATGTTTTAGATAGGTAATGACATCTACAAAACATATTAAGTTCAAGATTTTAGTATTTTCGATAATACTCCTTGAAGAAAATTAACTACCCATGTTTAAATATAAACAATTAATTTTCTAAGATCTAGGATCCAACTTGACATACCACCATCACATCAGTTGATCTGCTAGCAATGGTGTATTTAAAAGGTAACTTACGATCAATAATTGCCACCGATGCAATTCCTAGAATATTATGGGACTTACTTTATTACATTAATATACTAGTAAGCATGTTTCATCCCATCTATGCCTCGAGAATAAGGTCTCACCATCTTACCCCGATTAAGTCGTCCAATCAAGAACTGTGATTATGTAACACCAACGTCTCACGAAAAGTGTATAATCACCTTGGGGTTGCAATCTACATACGTCTCACGTGATGTAAAAGGCAATTGCAAGTGTTCTTACAAATTGGATGGCAACAACTTATTTAAAAGGGTATTTATATTTGACATGGCAAATATGTACGAAGAAGCATGCATACATCTTCGTATCATAAGTTTTAATAAAAACTTTACTCAATTAAGTTATTTATTACGGTGTCACATATTTTCTATACATCTCATGTAAAAATAGTGATACCTCTAAAACTTGACGATTCAATCCGTGTTTTCAAATCTAAAGAATTCAAAATTTTACCGCGGGAAAAGATTAAAGAATGATTAAAATCATTCAAACCCTAGACCATTCGCGTTTCCTAATTAATTGCAGGATATCAGGGATTTATAGAGTATAATAATACCTCAAACCCTTGGTGATATGCCTTGCAAATAAATAGCAGTTTTGCAAATTTCTTCATTGATAAAATTTAACTCTTTAATTTAAAAAACACATTATAAACTTATTAAATTGCAAGTCTCGTCGTGGGAAGTTAAGGTATGAGCCCTAACATTATAGATAACCACACCTAATTGACTCATAAGACTTCGCAATTAATAGTCTATAATATTTCTTATTTCATAGTTTTTAGTCATGGTTATATTTTTCTTATTCAAAAAACCCCTTTGTTTTTACAAGTCTCAACTTATAAAATAAACAATAAATATAAACCACTAATACACATAACATTTATTTAAACACTTAACAATTAACTAATGCAATCAGAGAACGATGATTCTAATTATCGAATAATTAACATATATTCATGTTCACATAAGGCTCTTTTTTTAATGAATCGGGTCACATACATCGATATAATCAATTGCGTAAGCCTTATATAAACATATACCGCATAGCACATAAAAGCTGATAGAAAATTTCAGTCGACTTTAGGCCCCGTCAGGACATAGACAGGGTCTTCCCCAGCTTTTGCAATAAACTACAAAGTTGTAGCTTACTGAATCGTGGATCTACCATAAAAATTTCAAGTTCTTTCGACTTACGATGAATATTTTACGAATTTTTTAGTGTCATCGTGTCTTACAACCCGAAAACTAAAAAAACTCAATCTTTTATGTCAATTTATGTTTTAATCATCGAATTGCATATCAAACAATTAACAATTAATTAACTTAATAAAAACGATCAATTAACAATTTAAACTATCGAATTTAACACATAAAATTTT
Organism: Tanacetum coccineum; assembly: GCA_026074375.1. Taxonomy (NCBI): domain Eukaryota; kingdom Viridiplantae; phylum Streptophyta; class Magnoliopsida; order Asterales; family Asteraceae; genus Tanacetum; species Tanacetum coccineum. The sequence goes on along the minus strand of BQNB010047295.1, from coordinate 12,570 downwards.
CATACAACCTAGGGTTTCGTCTAATTAAATTTATCGACAATAAAGTTCCAATCTTTATAACTTAAAACGCCCAAAGAGCTTTAAAAATTAACCAAGAACCCTAATTTGTCTAAATTTACTTCTTTGTAATTACAATTCTATATGATGGCTCGTGATGCAACTGTTGGGTTTTTACAACTAATTAACCATTTATAATCACAAGTACGCAGCGGAACATATAAACACGTATAGAATATGTGATGAACAAAGAATCAAGAGACGTGTACCTTTTAGCAATTAACGAAACACCGTTCTTTAATATACACGTGTGTATAATAAATATAACCACGCAAAACCACCCAAGATCTAAATAAGATCCCTCTACTTCAACACACACAATACGTTCGTAGCAAACAATTAAGTATGCTAGTACTAGTAGTGATAAAGCAAATCAAACCACCACGTTCTTCACGAAATCAACTATTGAAACCTTTGTGGTTTCTTCTTGTCGAACAAAAAGCAAAACCGAAACCCCTTGAGGGTGTTCGGTCGATCGAGCAAAAGAGGGAGAGGTGAGTTTTAGGGTTATAGTTTTTCAAGTTATGAGAAAACTAATCACCCTAAGCCTCCTTTTATAGCCACCTAAACTTGGCTTGCAAGTTAGACAATTCCACCTCCTTTTGGATTTTTGAAAACTAATTGACTAAGGCAAAAAAGAAACAATTATCACACTTTCATTTTTTCCATAATTGCATATTAGTCCATTACTTAACTATTAATGACTAATAATATTTCCCATTAAATACATATAAATATTTAATGCTCGTTTAAGCTTTATCACTAAATATATTACATTTAATATATTTACCATAATTGTTTTACGTATTAACGCACGCGTCCCCGTAGGCTCGAATAACATTCCCGGACATATATATATTATTATACGTGTACATATTCCTACACAAAGATCAGGTTCATTTTAAAAATATCGGTATATTTGACATTATTTTACATTGCGCAAAAAAAAATCCATAGAGTTCCCGTACATCCTTAAGAAACCCCCTGGGTCCGCCCTGCTTACCGGATTGGTAGTGACTACATTGTAAATAGTAAATTGAATGGGTTTAAGTTTCCGATGTTACTAATGCGAGTAAAAGATAGAGCTATGGTTCCTCTCATGTGATAGCGCTTTCGATAACAAACGTAATACTTCATAGAAATTATCACACGTTCACACAGCACTTGTATGGATGTCGTTCTTGTTGAAAATTTAGGACTTCCTGTATTGTTTTGACTTGATTTAAGTCTATTCAATGACAAAAGGAATTTAAAAAATACTTTTTCCTACCAACCGAAATAATTTCTTTTTAAAAGTTGACTCAACCCACCCTTTAGCTTTTTTTATATCGATTGGTTGGTGATACTCTCACTTGGTATATTGGTCTTTTAAACTCTTGATGCGAATTTTCAACGAAAAACTCGTTTTAAACTTTAGATTTTAGGGAAATCGACCTTCTGCCCTTACCACATGTCTCACGGCCTATATGCGGGAGGTAAATCACGTAACATCATAATTAAAGAGACTTGTGCACACGATTTGAACCTATGACCCCTGTTTTTTTCTATGCTCCAAGTCGCTCACCATTGCAGAGACTTCTTAAGTTGATTTTATACTTCACATTTCGATATAAAGCAAATGGAATGACAGTATAGCTATGAAAAAAATGCTGCATCGTTGATATGTTAGGCCTAATATAAATCACTGTGTATGTATAACATGTGATCTTTGTATACAGGTCTAACAGTAAATAATTAAATATGATACATAGGCAGTCTATAAAAGATAATAAAAAAATAATAGATGATACATTAGTAGACTCTTCATTGTTTTCTTTAATTTGTTGAAAAGATAATGTAATGATTAATATCATATACATAAGACTTCACTAGATAATAGTAATAAACAATGAATCGTGCACTGTAATTGATAATCCAGAAAAATAAATATAAGAAGGGAAGAGCAGTGGGTCATATGGAATATGTAACAGCATGGGATGGGCTATAGCTTTGCACGGTGGATGCGGTGTTCCCGTCAATTTACCTGCTGAAAGCCGTGTGCCTAGAGAGGCCGCCCTCCAACGCATCCTTCAGATCGGTGTCTCCGCTCTTGGTGCCAAATGCTCTCCCCTGGATGTCGTGGAACTTGTGGTATATAATTTTCTTATGTATTTTGTAACAGCAAACTCATACACCTTGTGCCATTTGGGACTTGAACCTCGAATACCACTAGTCCAAAGGCATGTTGGTTCATTGTAATTTTTGTTATCTGTAGTACTCCTTATCACTTATCAGCGTACACCATTGTCCTGTAGGTACGTGAACTAGAAGATTGTCCGCTCTTTAATGCTGGAAAAGGGTCTGCACTAACCACCAATGGAACAGTTGAAATGGATGCTTGCATCATGGATGGAAACTCAAAGAGATGTGGTGCGGTTTCTGGTGTCACAACAGTTGTCAATCCCATCTCTTTAGCAAGGCAGATCATGGAAAAGACTCCCCATGTTTATCTTGCATTTGATGGCGCTGAGGCCTTTGCAAGAGAACAGGCAAGTTATACATTCCTTTTTAATTCATCATACACATTTCAATAAATATATAAATGATCTTTTAATGTTAATTGTTGGTGTTAAGTTATTTTAGTTAATTGTGATTTACCAATAGACCAGTGGGATATTAAGCTCGGATACGAGTTAGTCAAGTGTGAGTGCTCACTCATTTGAGCTAATGTATTTTCGACCATGACAAAGACGCGCATATATGTGTGTGTGTGTGGGGTGGGTGGGTGTGTGTGTGGGGGGGTACTTTAGATATCCGTACTGCACACCAATATTCCAACCAACATAACTGTTGGCCAACCGTTATGTCCGACCGATTGTAAAACATATATTTAGTCCCATTTACAACTTATGAAAACAATCAGTTCTCTGTGTTTTGCTTTGGCCCTAGAAACATGAGTGTTTTGATTGTGTTATCCCAATAGAGATATTGTGTAACCTAGGCAATAAGAGTCACAATACTTTATTTAGAAAGTCGATTAACACGATTCAGTCAAATATCTAAGATAATCATAACAACATAACCCCAATTTCTAACAAAAATTGTGTGGTTATAAGGTTTCTTGTTGCCAAAGCTTTTCCTTCTATGAATACTTATTCACATTTTCGTTGTTTAGGGACTTGAAACTGTAGACACGAGTTATTTCATCACTCCTGAAAACATCGAGAAGCTAGCAAAAGAGGCAAACCGAGTTCAGGTATGCTCATTCTGTGTATGATCTTTTCTTGGAATTATGATCTTTTCTCATGTACATAACTGTCCTTGGTATATCTTAAATTGTTACTACTTCATGATATACCATACAACCTGTTTCCACGTTAAAAATTACCCAATATGACCCAAACCCACTTGATTCATTATACAACCCACACACTCTATCACCTTGTATCTTGTCCCAGAATACATGTCCACTTCCGATATACTCAACCAAGTTTCCTAATTTAACCTTAATTACAACCAATGAGAAGATTACATTAATAGTACCTTTAAGAGTGTGTGCATTTATTTTACCGGGGTATGAATTCCCTTTTACCCAAAAAAAAGAGTGTGTGCATCATTATAGGGTAAACTTGACATTAACCAGGTTAAGAGTGTACTTAATGCGTCTATTATTTAACTTGTAGCAAGATTATGCACAACCTACAAAAACCGAAAATCAGAAGGAGACCCAAGTTCCTGATGGAGTTAAGAAATGTGGGACCGTTGGATGTGTGGCTGTAGACAGTCTCGGGAACCTAGCTACTGCAACTTCCACTGGTGGTTATCCCAACAAGATGGTTGGAAGGATTGGAGACTCACCCATAATTGGCGCAGGCACTTATGCCAATAAGTTATGTGCCATCTCTGCAACCGGCGAAGGTGAGATCTTAATCCGTGAGACGGTGGCTAGAGACGTGGCTGCAATTATAGAATACAAAGGGTTAAGTCTAAAAGAAGCGGCTGCATATGTTGTACATGAAGTTACACCAAAGGGGACCACCGGTTTGGTTTGTGTGTCATCTACAGGTGAAGTTGCTATGCCTTTTAATACACCTGGTATGTTTAGAGCTTGTGCTACTGAAGATGGCTTTATGGAGGTTGCAACTTGGCCATCTGAATGATGGTGGTGTTTGGTTTGCAATCACAAATCACTTGTGATGCGAGTTTGATAGTAGGCTGTGTAATCGTTCTTTGTTTTCATTCACAGTAACTTTAATAAAGACCTATTATTGCATCCTAATTTTTAATGACAACTGTAAAAATCAAATTACTATCAAGACATGATGGAGTACTTAGTCCTATAAAAATGCCAAATAGAAGAAGAAGATTTGGAGAAAGTAAGCAATGATCATGATACATCCATTGGGTCTTCTTAGTGAATAAGTGTTCTAGCAATTGATGCTTTATTAAATGGAGGATTGAATAATTGGTTTTCTTGAATCACAGTCTATGTAGTTCCTACACAAATGTAATGATTTTTTTATTATTATCTTTAAAATGACAATTTTTTTTCCCACATCCTATACCACCTATCTCACTATATATCTCACGAATGCTTTCAACAAAGCTTGAATCCACAACCTCTAGGCAGGTAGGGCACTTACATACCATTAGACCAACTCACCAAAGGCCTTGGGTAAATGTAATGGATATTATAAAGCATTTCATTTTCATGATGATTTATATGGGCTCAAAAAATCCGATAAACCATGCTGACTGATCCATTTTATTCTAAACGAAGAAAAAAACTGTAAGCCGCCGAAAACCAAGATACCACGAAGTGGTTCCGGTTTAGGTTCTCTGGTAACCGCGGCAACCGAACCGAATTTATGGGTTTTACTAACAACTTTTGGGTTGTTGTTAACGAGTAGGTTTACGCGCGCTCCGCTGCAAGACGGTTACCGAACGCTGTTTCGGGTTAGCCGTGAACACTGTTGTCGTTTCGGCTACCGTTGTTATGGTTTAGCTTTTGTGTATGATCCTGACTAACTGATGAATGTGATAATCATAATTTGAATGCATCTATAACAATCAGATGATAAAAAAAGCTATTATATAAAAGATAGTACAAAAGCAATGGGCTTACTAATAATATTCAACTCACCTAAAGACAGACCTCAATTTTGTACAAAAACATTTTAAATAGCACTTGCAGCGAGGAACTTCTTCATATCTCTTCTGATGTTTTAACTTCAGGAATGGTGGGAAGCTACGATAGCTTACTATTGCTTCTTTTGGAGGATGATGGACGACCCTTTCTAATATTTTTATTATATGATTGTTTAACCATATCCTTGACATAGCCATGGGTTAACGTCGACTTTAGATGCTGTAATGGGATGGCCAAAAAGAAGATGTATTGAAATCAACATTCAGAGCTTGCCTATAGATATCTTCAAACCCATGGCCTGCAAACTTCATATACCAATTAACATTAATAATTTAGTCAAGTGCACTGTTGTATTAAATATTTAAAGTATATAAAGTGACATGTGTTTATAGAGTTTGTTGACATTTGATAATACCAAAGTGTAGTGTCTGATTTTTACTATAGTTACCCAAACATGTTGTGACCTCTAAAAATTCAAATAAGCAATTCAATTTAGCGACATAAGTGAATTCACTTACATCTAACCAAATAGCAATCACAGGTTGAGTTAGGTTGTGTTTTATTGACAATGGGTAGAGCACGAATGTATATTCATGTGACCCGTCCTGCATTATTACTCATTTCTCAACTGAGCTGAGTCTACTTGTAGTAACAGAATACAGGAAGATGGAAGACAACATACCAGTTCAGTTTGGCCGTTCCAGACTTGATTTTAGATTTGGGTACATATTAGAGTCGATAGGTGCTCCTAGTATTCAAATCGTAAAAACGCCCTCATGAAGCGATAATCTAATAATCAGTTACTATTGCTTATGTATACTATTAGATGTTAACCGTTTCTGAGTATTCTATATACGGGTCACTTTTACGTGTAAATCTTCAACTTCATAAAAAATTTCCAAACAATCAAGCAATTAATCATAACATCAGTAAGCAGCAACACATATAAATGATTATCCGCTTTTAGTTGTTCTAATCACATAATCACTTAAAAAACACATGTCGTATGCCTGCTCAGCTAACGATAAGTTTTCTTAATGAAACAGCTTATTGCATTTTTATACAGCATATAAGCATGTTTGGAATGTTTTAACTACTTACCAAAATTCTTTAGTCCATATCTTAATTTCTTAGTCCAAACTTTTCACCCTGGTGGGCATCACACGGCCCGCACTCCTGTCACGGTTTAAGGTTTACATTGGAGCCAAGGTTCGATGGTGAAGTTCATCCTTCAGATGAAGTTGACAAAGCTGAAGAGAAAAAAGAAAAAACGTTTCAGTTCTCGACTAAAATATCTGAACAAACAGTATGCAACTATTGTATTAAGCATGTTATCTTAAGATGCAGCTCATCAGGTAGTGATTACCTGACGAATCGGTGTTTAAAAACTGGGCAAAGCTTGCATAATGTCGTAGACATCTCGTGAGGCTCAGATTGGTCAATAATTGAAAAAACCGAAAACATCTGGCATGGCTGCAAACCTAATAGTTCGCCCCACCAAAAAACAGACATTCACGGCTTCAATCAACAAAGCCGTTCAAATTCATCACAGCCTCTTTTCGTGCATAGTTACGCTTTATAGTAACCACATCAGTATAAAAAACCTGGGGAAACCAAACATAAACAGATGCACGCAAACATCAGTATACGCACGCGAGCACCACCATACCACCATTCCTCATGCTACCTGTAATACTCCCATTTAGCCTAAAAAAGTTTTAACATGACGATGAGATACAAACATGAGATTAATGCATATGTATCAATGAGGCTCAACGAGCTTAAGAATCTGAAAAAGTAGACATCCGCCATGGCTGCAAATCTAATAATTTGCCTAGCCAAGACGCGGACAGTCACAACTTTAATTGAACCTGTCCGGATTCATCAAAGCCTCTTATAATAAATATCTCTATTATTCTCATGTCATAAAAAGGTAATGGGAGTCCACAGAGACAACTTATGAGGCTATTTGACACGCCCAAATCGAAAAGTAACGAATTCTAAGCAGAAACGACAACAATATCAACACAAAAAGAAGGGTACACCCGCCATGGCTGCAAATTTAGTAACTTGCCCCGCCAAGATGCGGATAACCTCAACTCTATACATTTGCTCGCCAAACACTACCAAATCGGTTTATACACAGATGACCATAACCCATGACCACAACTTAGCTCGCTTTTCTATCAGCTTATTTTGCAGCCTATAAGCTTAATTACATGCGTGTTTTGTCTGACATAAGCTACAGTAAAATCTGCCAATCATCAATCAATAAAATAGAATAAATCAAATAATAAGCTAGTGATGCTTAAAATGGCCATCGAAACAACGTACTGACCTTTAATCAGTCTTTGACTACCCATCACTTAGCAAAGTTGGAAGGTAGGTATAAAAAGAAATGTAAAGTGGAAAGCATTAGGTTAGCTTGCTGCTCAACTTCAGTAGTCAGGACCACATTAAGAAATACCAATTAGCAGCTAGCATTAGATATTGAAAAGCTTTTAATTTTAATTTTAAACACACAAAACTCCAAACACAGAGAAAGTCTACCATTTTCAACAAAACTGCAAATGTTTTATTGGACAAATACATTAGTGATGACTATGGACAGATGGCAAACCCAAAGCCTAAAACACAACAATAATGGGACAGAGATGTCGAAAATGCAATTATCCCACACAAACTCTGTGTCTAAGCAGGTCGGCGGGTTAGGATCGGGGTGCCATGTGAGAGTAGCAGGTCGGACCCAAGTCGCTATGCAGGCAAGCGTCCCAATGATTGTATATATTTAAAATTACGTGAAACCGTTTGCCTCAGATTTGTGAGTGTCGGACAGTATAAAAGGGTATGCGATCCGCCATGGCTGCAAGCACGACGTGCTGCCCCGCCAAGATACGGTTCGATTTTGCCCATCACGATCCAACAATCTATCAGAGCTGCAAAATTATAAATGCATAAATACGATAATATCTTCATCGCCTATGATAAACCGCCAACTCAAGACAAATGTATATTCCTCTTACGTAACATCACCAAACTGACCCACGTAATAAAATAGATCCAATGATACATATGTATGCACCATCGGGTCAAGCAAACTAGCAAACCCACTTAAACAAAAAACATGTTGGACCAACGGCAGGATATAGAACCGCTTGGTCTGGTTCATCGATTACACAAACTCTGATTTTCATTAAACTCAGGCCAGATTTCTTCGTACGCATTCGTGGAGGTTGCTGAGGCGAGAGATTCTCACACTCAACCATCCGTCCACGCAGCAAGAGTAAATTCAAGGGTCTCAGCAACCTCATACAATTTCAAAGTGCTTACAAATTTACCAAAACAGGTAAAATAAGTTTTCCCCAATACACAATGTTTGATAGTGTGAAATCATTTAGCCTAGATTTGTGAGTGCGGAACCAGATAAAAGGTGTCCGATCCGCCGTGGCTGTAAACTGATCCACCATTTTTTATTATAAACCTTAGTGTTGCAAAAAAAGTTCTACAAGGCCGATTAATCGCCGCCTAGGCGCTACAAGGCCACTGACCTTGCCGATTTATGTAACAGGGTCAAACAAATTGGTTAACCGTCGTCAACGGTGGTCAACGATGGTCAAACTTGCCGGAGACCTTCTAATCTTGCCGGAAGTACCTAAAAGTTACCGTAAACTTGTTTTGATCACTTATAGTAACTGTTTAAATCTATTACAAGTTTTTTTTTGAAAATATCTTGCCGATAATACCTAAAACTTGTCGGAAATACACAAAACTTGCCAAAAATAACCAAATTTTGCCAGAAATGCCAATCCGATTAATCCCGCCTAGACCGATTACAAGTTACAAGGTGGTCAACCGCCCGGCTAACGATTCACGATTTTTGCAACCTTGATAAACCCGATTCGATCTGCATTTTTAATTATTAAACCCGATCCAATCCAAGTGTTATTGTGTCTAGCTAGGTTGACCCATTGATCAGTCATATTAACACAAAAGTAACAACATCATCATCGCCATATGTCAGCCATGGCAGCAAGATCACAAATGACAGTATACGGGTCAAATAGCCAAGTTGCATATTCTGATTAGGATTTTGTGAAGGAGTAACACGGGCTTGAACACACCGTCTACGTAACTCATACGGACAATGCAATTAGTTAATTTTAAACAAAAACGACAACAACAAAGTGTAGACAGCTTATACACACCTTCCGAGCACAATGTAGCTAACTGTTGTTTTCGCTTATTTTGCGGCTTATGAGCTTATTCGAGTCGGCTTATATACCATAAGCCTATTTTTAAGGCTTATCCAAATTAATCAAAGTAACAAAAAAATAAGGAAAGCCGGGTGCATTAAATGCTGAGGTAACCAACCACCAACGCCGCACACCATGAACGGCGGCAACGAAGAGGTTGGTGGCATCGAAGAGTGCGTATGATGAGATAAACAAATCAAGCCATAAGAATTAAAAACTTCACAAACAAAACTTACTGGCCTGATAGGATTTAGACAACAGTTACCAAACCCTAAAAATTAGGGCAGCCAACCGATTCTTTCAACAACAACAATTCACAACACCAGAATCAACAATCAATATCTTGTCAACAAATGAATGAAAAGCCCCAAAATTGAGACGGTGAGAAACATCGAGAGAGAAAGAGAGATGGAGGTGGGTATCTGTGTCACAGAAATCACCAAAACTGATAATATATGAATCACTGATAACAGTGGATTGTGGTACACAGGTGGAAACCATGCAATTAAATCCCATTGTTAGTGGGATGTTAGCTAGCTTGGAGAAGAGAGACAAAAATAAAAATAAATGTAATGGTAAGGTCACCTTCGCGTCGGTTGGAAGTCGGTCGTCCCATTACCTCGACTGAACTAGACTAGTCCCTCTCAACCTTTGCAATTGTTTGGGTCGTGTAGAAGACCGAGTAAATGAAGCCGTTTTTTATAAAAAAAAAGTATCCCTTTATTTTCTATAAAACCCAACATCTTCATTTCTATTTTCACACACATATACACTTTTTATCAAAAACACACACTACAAACAATATGTCTCAAATTAATTTCGAGTGTTTATTTTTCGATGATACGGATGATCAAACGGAAGTGAATAGTTTACTCTCCGGTTTTTTAATTGACGCTGCTTTGGTTATACAAGCATCTACTCCTACAATCCAAAAATACCAACGAAGCTATATGCCTAGAGATCGTTACGGTGCTCATGACCGTCTAGTGCTAGCTTACTTTGCTAAAAAACCATTTTACAACGCCTATTTATTTCGTAAACGATTCCGAATGAACCGATCGCTGTTCACCCGCATTGTTCGAGATTTGTCTGCTAACTGCCCTTATTTTCAAGAAGGGTGTGATGCTGTTGGAAAAGCTGGCATCTCTGCTTTAGTGAAGTGTACCTCCGCGATTCGCCAACTAGCATACGCTGCTGTTCCAGATTCTCTAGACGAATATTTACAAATCGGTGAAAAAACTTCTCGTGATTGTTTGATGCATTTCTGTAACGGGGTTATAGAGTTATATGGCGAGGAGTATTTGCGAAGGCCTACGCAAACTGACGTCGAAAAACTCTACGCTTTTCACGAGAACAAACATGGGTTTCCTGGTATGATAGGCAGCATAGACTGTACAAAATGGTCGTGGGCTCAATGTCCACAAGCATATCGTGCTCAATTCAGTAGGGGTGATTCCGGGTCAGAGCCATTCATTTTGTTAGAAGCGGTTGCCTCACAAGATTTATGGATTTGGCACGCCTTCTTTGGTGTTGCAGGTTCGAACAATGACGTTAACGTTTTACGTCAATCCCCTGTTTTAAATGATCTTAAAGTAGGAAAAGCACCAGAGGTTCCATTCGTGGCTAACGACGTGACTTATAAATGGGGATATTATCTTACTGACGGGATATATCCAGAATGGGCTGTGCTTATGAAGTCTATTTCGCAGCCAGGGTCAAATGATGTGAAGCGAATAAGATATAAGCAAGCGCATGAAGCAGCAAGAAAAGATGTGGAACGAGCGTTTGGCGTGCTAAAGAAAAAATGGGCTATCGTAAGAACTCCTGCACGGTCTAGGAGTCTTAAAAGGATTACGCATTTGATGTACACTTGCATCATATTACATAATATGATTCGCAAAGAAAAAGGAAAGGCAATCTCTCCCGACTTTTATCCGGAGGAACAACATCGTGAAGATGATCCCGTAAGATCGGCACAAGATAGGCTACGAGTTATCAGAGAAATACACGACGAAGAAACTCATCTTAATCTTAAAGCCGATCTAGTGGAACACATTTGGCATCGAACAAATGCAAACTAATTTACTGTAATTTTTTATCTTCCGTAATTTTTTTTCCGTCTTTTCTTCCGTGTATTTTTATTTCCGTATTTTAGTTTGTAATGTTTAATTATTAATGTAATGTTTTTTTTAAAAAAAATTTGTTCGGTCGCCTGTGCGGTTACCACTACGGGTGTTTGGTCACTGTGTGGTCAGGGAGAAAGAAAGCTGAGTTGGCGCTGACGTGACGGCGTCGTCTGCGGTCACCACTACGTTTAGCCTAGTCAGACTAATCAACGGGTCAACCTAGCCAGACACAATAACACCTGGATTGGATCGGGTTTAATAATTAAAAATGCAGATCGATCGGGTTTATAATAAAAAATGGTGAATCGGTTCAGGTTTATAATTAAAAATTCCAAACAATCCTAATGAATGTATATATTTAAAATAACTAATTACCGATAATTAAGTTTAGAAAATATACTATGTTCAAACAAAATCTTAAATAATCACCAACAAATTTATTGATTTTCTCAAATTGAAATACGATATTACGATGCACTCCTTTCATTGGTCATTTAAGAAAAAAAGGAATCGGTTGGTATCTTTGTCTATTGCAAAATGTTTTGAAAAGTTGGTTGTTAACGACATAACACCTAGGGCCCGTTTGGTTCACATAATATTTTTTGGCGGAATTAGAATCTGTTAAAAGAATTGGAATGTGAAGGAATGAAATGTTTAGAAACTGGCATTCTAAGATTTGGAATATGAAAAAATTGGAATTTGCAAAAATTAACACGTGTTTGGTTAGAAAAAATGAAATGAGAAAAAAATTATATTAAAATACTTAAAATTTAATTTGAGTTTAAATTTAATAAACTTAATATTATTTATTAAATATATCACTTATAATAATAATAATAATAATTTTTAAATAATATTATATAAACTAATATATTAAATAAATAGTATTTTTACATAAAATATAATAGTATTTTATATAAAATGTAATAATATTTTTTAAATAATATCATATAAACTAATATGTAAATAATATTTTTATATAAACTATCATATTTAATATTATTTA
>BQNB010047294.1:0-43209 GCA_026074375.1 Tanacetum coccineum | reverse complement strand
GAATTTTCATTTTAGTATAATACACATTTCAAATATTCGAAAATCGGGGTGTCGTAACGATTGAACCCGTCAATCCATTTGAATATCTGATGATACTATACACATAAGTTTCTACAACACTCTAATGTTTGTTTACTTGACACTATTACAAGCCATGTGTCTCAATCCATTAATGAACATATAGGAAGCCAAGTTCAAGCTTCTTGAAGCGGCAAAACTTCATGTTCACATAGGTGGTCCTTTTAGTTCTTGCGCCTGCTGACAGAGTCCTTTTAATATATATAAATATATAATAAATAGGATAATATCAATAATAGTAGTATAGTATTACCGAAAGTATCGGTCTCTCACTTCGTTATCCACAAAGTTTAAAACCGGACACGGGTCATTCTTCCCGACGAGGCGTGAATTTGAAAATCGAGAATCGGTTTGGAATTTATGCTTGAATGGTCACAGATTTGATTAGATTCTATTTCTACAATTAAAAATACAAAAACAAGTAAAAGAAACCCTAAAACGAAAGCTATTTAAGTTAAAACCTAAAACGGGAATGTAAAAAACGCGGCTTAAAAACCTAAAATATGAGAATTTAATCCTAAATTGGTTTCTTAACTTTTAATTAACCCTAAGTGACTAAAAAGTAAGATCAAAGAAAACTAGGCCAAAAATGAAGGTGATTTAAGCTTAAAAACACGAAAAACGTGAACGGGATTAAATCTCGTTCTTTAAAAAACAAAATTTTGCAAAATTAACCCTACGGATGCAAATTTATTTTTCCTAAGTCCTACATGATAAAAGAAAATTTTGAAAAAAAGAATTTTATTTTTTTGACTTTTATTTTATTTAATATGATTTAAAAACAGTTTTAATGAAAATTAATTATTAGAAATAGTAAACAAATTTATAAAAATCTGAGAAAAATCTAAAAAATACTTTGAGTAATAAGGAATTTAAGAAAAATAAAAACGGGGTTACCAGCTTATTGAATAAGCTGGTAATAAGCTAAAAAGGGCTGAAAAGGAAAAACGTAAAAAAAGGGTTAAAACATTAACCAACGCACCCTAAGACAGAAAAGTCCCAAGGGCGCAGTTGGTTAAGTGTGTGTGTGTGAGGTGCTATAAAGGGTGAGTGGGTAGAGGTCAGGGGTTCGAGCCTTGCTCACCCCTGACTTCCCTACTCCTCTTTTTTTCTTTTTGAAAAACTTTAAAAACAAAGTTATAATAAGCTGAAAACTAACAACTTTAAAACTTGAAATTATTTTTGAAAAGCTATAATAAGCTCAGAAAATGAGCTTAAAGATGACAGTTCTTAAGTTTTTATTTTAAAACTACAATGACTAACTATGGTGATTTTGCAAAAACCAAATAAGCTATAAAAGCTAGACTTAAGGCCTGATAAGCTACAAACTAAATCTAAGGGAACTAATAAGCAAACCTAAGCTTAACTTAAACATTATAAGCCACAGAATTAAGCTGAAACAAACACAGAATAGCCTTTTTAAACTTATTAAGTTTAACTAAAACAGTTATGCTAATTAAGGCCTAATAAGCTAAAAAGAAAACTGAAAAGCTGAAAACAAATATAGCCCTAGACCTAATAAGCAAACCTAAACAAAAATTAAGCAAATCTAATAAGCCATAAGCTCAGACAAGCAAATAAGCTACTTGGCCACAACTGTTAACAAAACAGTCTAGGGAGGTACTTTTGGGCTTAAAATTAAGCACTCAAGATGGAACCTTATGGCTTAATGGCCTATTTATCTTGAAAGCTGGAACAATAAGCTACAATAATCATCATTTAAAAAGGAGTTTGAAATTAAAATGGGCTATGAAAAATGCAAAAGAAAAGGGGCTCTCACACTCAGTAGCTACTGAGTGTGGTTTTCTTAAAGGACAAAAGGCTTATTTGCAGCCTCAAATAAGCTAGTAAAAAGACTTCAAAACCTATAATAAGCTGAAACATATGAAGAAGGATGCCTAATGAGCTTATGCACTAAAAATCGTAACTTAAATCTAATAAGAGCTTATATAGTTTGACTGCTGAATTATGACCTTTTTAGGACAAGAAAAATGACTTAGGACAGGATTACTCTAATGCAAAATTCAAATGAAAAACTAACTACACTGATCCTACTGCATTTGGGACTTTAAGGAGACAAAAACAACACCAAAAAAACTTATTTCAAAACCTTATCTAATAAGGTAGAATAATCTGTTTTGTCAAGACAGATTTAAACCTCTTTTAGATAAAACCATAAAGCTTATACTTAAACAATAAAATTCTTTAAAAACATATTCAAATAACTAAAATGAGCTTGTTAAAAGTGGCTTAGTGACCCAAAGAGTTTTACAACTCTTTTTGACCCGTTTTGAACTCTATGCTAAACACCCCTTAAAAATGCAGAATTGCAATTTAAAGCTAAAACAGATTATGAAAAGCATCAATTGAGATCAAATAAGCATAAGTAACACACATTAAGCATAACTAATAAAGAAATAAGCACATAATAGCAGAATAAGCAATTGAACAGTAGATGCTAAAAAAATGAACTTAAAATGAAAATGAACAACTTACAATGATCCAAGGTTTTTGGCAAGTACTTAACAGCTACAACACCTTATGAAAAACACATATAGCTTACCAATAAGCACTAAACCCAATAAGCCATCCAAAATTGCTTATTCATCCAATAAGCTTAAAACATAACACCTATTTTCTTTGATTCTTTCTGAGTGAAATTTTTTTTTGAGTGAGTAAACACTTTTAAGTATGAATAAAGCTCATGGGGGGGGGGTGGGAGGGGGGTGGGGGGGGGGTGGGGGGGTGGGGGGGGGGGGGGGGGGGGGGGGGGGGGGGGGGGGGGGGGTGTGGGGGGGGGGGGGGTTGGGGGGGGGCGGGTGGGGGGGGGGGGGGGTGGGGGGGGGGGGGGGGTGGGGGGGGGGGGGGGGGGGGGGGGGGGGGGGGGGGGGGGGGGGGGGGGGGGGGGGGGGGGGGGGGGGGTGGGGGGGGTGGGTGGGGGGTGGGTGGGGGGGGGGGGGGGGGGGGGGTGGGGGGGGAGGTCGGGGGGGGGGGTGGGGGGGGGGGGGGGGGGGTGGGTGGGGGGGGGGGTGGGGGGGGGGGGGGGGGGGGGGCGGGGTGGGGGGGGGGGGGGGGGGGTGGGGGGGGGGGGGGGGGGGGGGGGCGGGGGGGGGGGGGGGGGGGGGGTGGGGGGGGGGGGGTGGGGGGGGAGGAGGGCGGGGGAGGGGTGGTGGGTGGGGGGGGGGGGGGGGTGGGGGGGGTGGGGGGGGGGGGGGGGGGGGGGGGGGGGGGGGGGGGGGGGGGGGGGGGGGGGGGGGGGGGGGGGGGGGTGGGGGTGGGGGGTGGGGGAGGGGGGGGTGGGGGGGGGGCGGGGGGGGGGGGGGGGGGTGGGGGGGGGGGTGGGGGGGGGGGGGGGGGGGGGGGGGGTTGGGGGGGGGTGGGGGGGGTGGGGGGGGGGGGGGGGGGTGGGGAGGGGGGGGGGGGTGGGGGGGGGGGGGGGGGGGGGGAGGGTGGGGCGGGGGGGAGGGGGGGGGGGGGTGGGGGTGGGGTGGGGGGGGGGGGGGGAGGGGTGTGGGAGGGGGGGGGGGGGGGGGGGGGGGTGGTGGGGGGGGGGGGGGTGGGGGGGGGGGGGGGGGGGGGGGGGGGGGGGGGGGGGGGGGGGGGGGGGGGGGGGCGGGGGGGGGGGGGGGGTGGGGGGGGGGGGGGGGTGGGGGGGGGGGGGGGGTGGGGGGGGGGGGGGGGGGGGGGGGGGGGGGGGGGGGGGGGGATGGGGGGGGGGGGGGGGGGGGGGGGGGGGGGGGAGGGGGGGGGGGGGGGGGGGGGGGGGGGTGGGGGGGGGGGGGGGGGGGGGGGGGGGGGGGGGGGGGGGGGGGTGGGGGGGGGGGGGGGGGGGGGGGGGGGGGGTTGGGGGTCTAAGTTTTGTAACTTATATGATATTTAAAGAAAACTGTTTTAAAGATTTAAGAAAATTTATAACAAGATTAACAATAAAAGGTAATATTGAAAGAACACTTGGATAAAAAGAGACTTTCTTTTGATTAAACTTTAAGTTACAATACTGAAATTAAAGAAATACATTGAAATTAAATTTTAGCTAAAAAAACTATAAAACTAAGACTCTTTTTGGCCTTCCTCTTGAGCTTCCTTTTATAGAGTCATAAAACCCTAGCTGCCTTCACCCTGTCTCCTAGAAATGAAGCTTCTAACCCTTCTAATTATGATCGTTGGATCAGATTGTTCTCCAAGGGTTTATTCTTGACCCTTTGATTAAAACTGACGAATAGGAGAAGGGTATGTGGGAGTGTCACATGGGTTGGTTGGGTGTGGGGTGATAGTGACAGAGGTGGGGGATGATGAATAGTGTGAGGCAAGAAATTAGGGGAGATAAACAGTGTTTTGGTGCAGGGTGAAGTTTAGAGGAAATGGCAACAATGGCCCCTGAAAGTGTATTATCATATTGCAATACACGTCCTTGTATTTAGCATCATTGGTCCCTCAGGTTTGGATAGATTTGCACCATTAGTCCTTTTGGACTAACGTTGTTAATCCTTTATAGACTAACGGTGTAAGTATAAAAGGGTTTGGGCCTAACGCCCGTTAGCATGATTTGGGCTTTTATATTTGGGTTTGGGCCGATTATAAAAATAAAGGGGGATGGGCCTTTTTAAAATGGATTATGGATTTTTTTTAAAAAGGGTTTAAATGAGCATATAAGTAGGCTGACCCGGGCCCACTAGTTGGGTACGGGTGGGCCCACTTTTGACAATTTAGGTTTTCGAGTTTGGTTTTCGATGCTTTTTCCAATGCCACTTCCCGGGGTTGACTTTGACTTGATTTTGACCCTGTTGCCTTTTTGACTTTAGGCTTTGACTTTGACTTTTCTTCACGCTCTTTCCGTTCTCGTGCTCGGTTTTGTCGTTTTGGCTTCGATTTTGGTCTTTTTCTTGGATATCCATTTCCTGCATTAATTACAAAATGTGATGCATTACATATACAATGTATTTTGGTTTTGTTTTTAGTCATTTAAAGTCGATTTTTGTGGTCTAAGTATGTTGTAATTAAACGCATACCAAAATCCCCCATACTAAGATATTGTGTGTTCTGTCCTCACGCAATGCTATAAGTAAATACTTACGAAAACTAAGAATCTTAATCACCCTCAACTAATAACCTCAAAAGGTAGCTAAGTGTTCATCGAGGGAAATTAAAGAATCAATAGCTTCGAAAAGCCCCATTTTTACCATTCTTAAAGATATACACTTATTCCTACTAATTTTTGTATTATTTATTAATTTTTTTTTTGAAACTAACTTATTTTGACTTTCGTTATTTTCATAACTGTTAGGGATCATAGAACAAGATGCATTTCGATCCAAAAATGCCCCAAAAAGGATAAATTCATCGTTCTCGACTTTTCACTCGCTCCAAACCAAGCTTAAAACGAAATCATAGTTAAATATTAGTTAAGATCTAACCCACTACTCATATTTGACAACTTGTGACTTTTTTCACTCCGACGTTATTATATCTTTAGGTGTAGGTGACATTTCGAATTTCAATCTTGGATCAACGTTTTTGCATAATTTCTATGACTCTATGTTCTACTCGTGAATATGAGTTTGGAAGGCGAGATTCATCACATTAGCGACTTTCGTATCGGCATATCCCAACCTTGGGCTAAGTGGCCGTGCTTTTGACACTCCACAGAGACTAGTATCGGGCACTCACGACCTTTGGGTTTCAAAATCTCTGAGGTTTTCTGTTATACAACATTGCTTATTTAAAAAACTTAAAATAGATAGTCAAAGTATCTAATAGCATATTTAAGTTAATCAAGAAATAGGATATATTTTTAATTCACACTTAATATTAAACATAAAACATTGATGCAATTGTAACCCTCGACCCTTTAGAAGGCTGCTGCTTTGCAACATCGGGTTGTGAAGCGGCAGATGCATTAGCAAGCTTTTTATTAGTCTGGATTTCTATTCCTTACTATGTGCTTTCTTTAGAAGGCTGTAACATCGGTTGTGAGCCGGCAAGATACAACAAAGTTTTATCAGCCCACAGTTTATATTTATTATATTTTTTCATTTTTCATTATTTTTCATATTATATATATATATATATATATATATATATATATATATATATATAGAGAGAGAGAGAGAGAATACTTCTTTTTAAAAAATTCAAGTATAAGTTTGAACTAAGACTAAAAAGTTTTTTTCTATTAACTACATAAAAATTGTTGATTTAAGTTTAATCTCCAAAAATGCAAAGTATTGATTAGTCCCGTGTGTTAAGAGTATGGAGACGAAAAAGCCACAAATTACATTCATGAGCTCTTAAGATTTCCAAATAATCCTTGTTTAGCATCCAACTCATGCTTAACTCTATCATTTTTCGTTCTTCGCGAAAATCGCGAACGCTTAGCCTAAAAGTTAAGGAACAAGCTAGAGCTCAACACGCTCGATCGGGTCAAAATTTATTCTTATTCTACCCAGCAGGAAAGTCAAAATTGTGACAAAACACTTATTTTATTTTTGAAAATTTTTAAATTTTTTCATTTTTTTTTGGTATTTTTTCAAAATTTTTGGTAAAAACGGGATTACGTAGAAACAACGGCTGCTGGTACAATCAAATCGAAGATCCCCCCCCCCCCACCCCCAATTTATAGAATTAAACATTATCCTAAAGTTTCTTAAGAAGGGCTCTACGTAAAATTCTAAGCCGTTTTGAATTATGCTAAGATAAACGTTAGCGATATAAGATTAGATATTGGACGTTCCAAGTAAAGCTGAGGATTTTGAAGCTCTTGTGGATCGAGGACAAAACACGGAGCACTGGTGAGGCTTCAAAAATCCATGGACAATCCTAGGACAAAATCACAAAAATAACAAGCAAGACGAGAAAGGAAAGAGGGAAAACCTCCTCACAACAACAACAAAAAAAACTTATTTTTTACTACATTTTTTAAAATATTAATAGGGATAAGCATGGGGTGCTCCTCGAAGCGTTATTTTGGGTCACTATAGCTTGAACTCAATCCCCCCATAATCTTGTGCTGGTCAAGGGGGGATAGAAAATGGGATGTCGACACAACCCAATGTTAGAGTGTGGTCTCATGGAATCAACATCGGGCTTTTATGATAAGAAGCATTGGAAGCCTTAAAGCCCGATGTGATGAATAAGGATGAGATTTCTCCTCTGAAGCAAGAATACCAGTATTGACAACTTTGTTCTCATTTTCGGATGAAAATGGAAAGCAATGTGTCAATCACTGGTTAAAGGAGGATCACGGAGGAATGAGAAAGAAAAATTCATCCGGTGATAGGAAATATATGGATTGGACTCCATGAATATCCTGGATCGAAAATCTTGTTTCTTAGTTTTCCGAAAGGAAAAGAAGCTGACAAGGTCGGATCCGAGGGAATCAATCTCAGAAGAGTGATATTCCGATTCTGATGAAGGGTGGGATGGTGACAGTGGGCAAAACATTAGGCCCATGTTCTCTGGTTCTCTTGTTTTGGTTATCAAAAATATCCTCCACCACATCCATAGTAAATTCGCCCAGCTCGGGCTCATTTCATTAAATAGTGAAGAAACAATCATACTCCGGTGGAGATAGGGATATGAGCGAGTTCACGGCGAACACTCTGATAACAGTCACTCTATCGGTAGGAGGACAGGATTGATCGAAAGAAAGATCAAAGATGATTGAATGCATAGTGTGGAAAAATCAGCTATGAGTAGGTGGTACTGCCACTACTCTTTTCTTCAACATGATCGTCATCGAGATGGAAAGCTTCATAATCGGAAAAGAATAATCGAGAGTAGGTAGGTACTTGCCAGTTCTACTATTCTCTTCCAAATCAAAGCAGAAAGTTTCAGATTCAGGTAAAGAATTAGCAAAGGTGTTAGTCTCCTCCAAGAAAAGGTTAAGAGATGTGGAGGAAGACTTGGTCATAAAATCGGAAGATGGGGTGGGATTATCTTTTAATGCGTCGATGTTAGCAATAAGAAGATTGACATTCAACAATTTTTCACGAATAATATCGTCTTTGATTGTTAGAAGAATATTAGTATCAATCCCTCCAACTTCCGGGATAACATTCTCCACCACCTCTAAGCTGACGATCTCGGCATCGGGAGGTGATGCATCGACATAATCGATATCCTCACCGTAGGGAGAATCGTCATCACTCGAAGTAGAATCATCGTTGAAATCGATGACAGTTTCAGAGTGTTCTTTGAAAGCTTCAAGAGGGGTAGGATTGTTACAAAGAGGCACATCACACACACTGTCGGGAATACCCTCGGACTCACTTGGGATCAGGACAAGGTTCTCTCTCACTAGACTTTATTATTCGTCGTTCCGTTTGCCGGTAATTGTGTCTAGATGGCCTCATACTCCATTATGATGAGAGTCAAACGGGCTCCTCTGTGTGAATTAAAACGGGTGTGATTGCAATGGTATAGTCCTCATCATCATCATAGCAAATGGGAATCTTTATACAATATCGATCTTTAGCTGCTTGATCTTCCGCAATTCGCCTATCTTCTTCCTTCTTTTGCATTATTGACAAACATATAACATATGGGATTTCATTTGTCCATGATCTTATTTTGAGAATTTAGAAGCTCATTTTGAGCATTGAAGATTGGTTGATTTGGATATATATTGCGGGGTTTTAAAATTGGTCAAAGCCGAAAAGAATTAGAATATAGCAAGATTTTGCTCTATGATTTTGGTCTTCATTCATCGTTTGACATTGAAAAGGTCTCTATGAGGGACCCCGTTAAATTTTCACAACAATGATATGTTTGTTAAAATCATAGAAAAATCTTGCGGGAAATTAAAGTCTTGATTGTAACACGGTTCCGGATAGATAAACGGAACTTGAGGTGTACAATAGTGACCATAACGAGCATCGTTCCCGCAAAATTCACAAGAATACATAGGAGGTTGTGGAGGTGGGGTGAAAACGTTAGGAGAATCATCAACAAAGTTAGGTTTTGAAACGTAAGGTAATGAATTTTCTTTTTCGGAATAGCATCGTGGATCAAAATCTTGGGCAAAGTTTGTGGGAGTTCTCAAGAGGTATGATTGCATGGTTCCGGATTAGAGATAATCGGAGCTTTCGGTGGACAATTATAACCATATGAGCATCTTTCCCACAAGACTTAAGTGATCGTTGACAAAAGATTCCATCTAACGAATCACCACACTCGTAACAACAATTGTGGTTAATTTGTGGAGGACTTTGCGAGAGGAATTTTACCGGGTCCTGTTGACACGAAATGGCTCTCGAGGTGCATTAACAACGTTTGGTATCGTCATCGGATGATCGTATGTGTTAGATCGGTCTGGTAAATTCCATTTTCTATGACAAAATTTTTGTAAACCAAACTTTCCTTTAATTCATGTCGCATAGAAGCACATCCTTGACAATTTGGACCTTCAACCGGGTTTCCACACTTCACACAATCCTGAGGGGGTCGTTGAGACGAGTCGGGTGTTTTATTAGGATCACAAACGATCTTGTCTACGAGACCTCCTTTAGAACAACCACAAGATTTATTGTACAAAGCTCCACAAGACGAACATTCCATAATCGTGAAGAGGGGATTCAAACGATAATCGAGTGACGCCATAAGAATTAAACAATATAGAGGGTTAAGAAAAGAATTAAATGGATAAGAAGAAAAAGAAGATTATTTTTGGTTTTTTTAAGCTTTTTAAACAATATATTTTATTAGAGGACAAAACGAGATAAGACAACTTAAACCAATTAATCAACAAGCTTCACGGTAACTCTTTAAAGAGAAAAACGCACAAAGGAGCGGAGGAGTAGGAAAGCGCGAAGCTATTAAAAACCTTTCTCCTTTAGGGTCGTAGTTTCTCGGAACAACCCGCCTTATACCCCTCTTAGAGTTTGTTTATCTTTCAAAGGTGAACCGTACCTCGCAAGAGACACAAAAGGTAAGTTTTTGATCTTTGGTTCAGGAACTTATTATGATAATGCTTCAGTGGAAAGCATTATATTGATGATGAATTGTTTATCTTTATTTAGGACAATGTTTTTATTTTATTTTTCTTGCTTTTATATACTAACAAAAGAAAAAAAAATATTTCTGTATTTTTATATTTTTATAAAGAAAATAACTTCACAAGGAAGGGTCTTCAAGGCACAACAAACTTCAACTCGATAATTGTCTCACGGCCTCCCCGGCAGCGCGCCACAAAATTTGACAGAGTACTTTTAAGAATATAAATATAGAATAAAATTTAATTAATATATAATAAATAGGATAATATCAATATTAGTAGTATAGTAACCGGAAGTATCGGTCTCTCGCTTCGTTGTCCACAAGTTATAAAACGGACCGGGTCATTCTTCCGACGAGGCGGTTGAATTTGAAAAATCGAGATAGATTCGGTTTGGATTTTATGCTTGAATGGACAAGATTTGATTAGATTCTATTTCTACAATTAAAAATGCAAAAACAAGTAAAAAAACCCCTAAAACGAAAGCTATTAAGTTTAAAACCTAATACGGGGAATGTAAAAAATCGCGGGGTTAAAAACCTAACACATGGAAAATTTAATCCTATTTGGTTTCTTAAACTTTTGATTCACCCTAAGTGTACTAAAAAGTAAGTCAAAGATAAACTAGGCCAAAATCTGAAGGTGATTTAAGCCTAAAAACACGAAAAAATAAAAAAAAAAAAAACGTGAAGGGATTAAATCCCGTTCTTTAAAAAACAAATTTTTGCAAAATTTAACCTTCAGATGCAATTTATTTTTCCCTAGGGGTCCTACTGTTAAAGAAAATTTTGAAAAAAGAATTTTATTTTTTTGACTTTTTTTTATTTATATGATTAAAAACTGTTTTTTTTAATGAAATTAATTATTAAAAATTGTAAACAAATTTATAAAAACTGAGAAAAAATATGAAATATACTATGATTAATAAGGAATTTAAGAAAAAATAAAAACGGGGGGTGTTAAAGCTTATTCGAATAAGTTGGTAAAAAGCTAAATGGGCTGAAAAGGAAAAACATGAAAAAAGGGTTAAAACATTAACCAACGCACCCTAAGAAGAAAAGTCCCAAGGGCGCAGTTGGTTACAGTGTGTGTGTGTGAGGTGCTATAAAGGGTTAGTGGGTAGAGGTCAGGGGTTCGAGCCTTGCTCACCCCTGACTTCCCTACTCCTCTTTTTTTTCTTTTTGAAAAACTCTAAAAACAAAGTTATAATAAGCTGAAAACTAACAACTTTAAACTTGAAATTATTTTTGATTAGCTATATTAACGCTCAGATAATGAGCTTAAATATGCTGTTCTTAAGTTTTTATTTTAAAACTACAAGAACTAAATTATGGTGATTTTGCAAAAACTAAATAAGCTATAAAAGCTAGACTTAAGGCCTGATAAGCTACAAACTAAATCTAAGGGAACTAATAAGCAAACCTAAGCTTAACTTAAACATTATAAGCCACAGAATTAAGCTGAAACAAACACAGAATAGCCTTTTTAAACTTATTAAGTTTAACTAAAACAGTTATGCTAATTAAGGCCTAATAAGCCAAAAAGAAAACTGAAAAGCTAAAAACAAATATAGCCCTAGACCTAATAAGCAAACCTAAACAAAAATTAAGCAAATCTAATAAGCCATAAGCTCAGACAAGCAAATAAGCTACTTGGCCACAACTGTTAACAAAACAGTCTAGGGAGGTACTTATGGGCTTAAAATTAAGCACTCAAGATGGAACCTTATGGCTTAATGGCCTATTTATCTTAAAAGCCAGAACAATAAGCTACAATAATCATTATTTAAAAAGGAGTTTGAAATTAAAATGGGCTATGAAAAATGCAAAAGAAAAGGGCTCTCACACTCAGTAGCTACTAAGTGTTTGGTTTTCTTAAAGGACAAAAGCCCATATGCAGACTTAATTTTAATCCATATAAAAGACTTTTAAGAACAAATTAAGCTCAAACATATTGAGCTTTGCACCTAATGAGCTTGTGCTTCAATTTACAGAACCTAAAAACTACTATTGTTAATCTAAATTTGAGCTTAAAAAGATGGCTTTCAAACATTGAAAAATACAATTTTACATAATAACTAAAATCACAGGGCAATAGCACATTTATTTTAACTAAATTTCACTGCATCTAGGACAAACAATACCAAAAAGGCATTAAGCAAATAAGTTGAAAATCTATACCCTATTACCACAGATTCAAGCCATGACTAGTTAAAACCTTAAAACTGATTTTTAAACCTTAACAACCTTTAAAATCAGACTTAATCTCTTAAAATGAACTTGTTAAAAGTGGCTTAGTGACCCAAAGAGTTTTACAACTCTTTTTGACCCGTTTTGAACTTTATGCCAAACACCCCTTAAAAATCAGAATTTGCAATTTAAAGCTAAAACAAATTATGAAAAGCATCAATTGAGATCAAATAAGCATAAGTAACACACATTAAGCATATCTAATAAAGAAATAAGCACAGAATAGCAGAATAAGCAATTGAATAGTAGATGCTAAAAAATGAACTTAAAATGAAAATGAACAACTTACAAAGATCCAAGGTTTTTGGCAAGTACTTAATAGCTACAACACCTTATGAAAAACACCTATAGCTTACCAATAAGCACTAAACCCAATAAGCCATCCAAAATTGCTTATTCATCCAATAAGCTTAAAACAGAACACCTATTTTCTTTGATTCTTTTTTAATGAAATTTTTTTTGTGAGTGAGCTAACACTTATAAGCTATGAATAAGCTTATGGGTCTAAGTTTGTAGCTTATACGAATTTAAAGAAAACAGTTTTAAAGATTTAAGAAACTTATAACCAAGATTAACAATATAAAGTAAATATGGAGAACACTTGGAATTAAAAAGAGACTTTCATTGATTAAACTTTAAGTTACAATACTGAAATTAAAGAAATACATTGAAATTAAATTTTAGCTAAAAAAACTATAAAACTAAGACTCTTTTTGGCCTTCCTCTTGAGCTTCCTTTTATAGAGTCATTTAACATAGCTACCTTCCACCCTGTCTGCACTAGCAATTGAAGCTTCTAACCCTTACTAATTATGATCGTCTTGGATCAGTTTATCTCAAGGGTTTTTATTCTTGGACCCTTTGATTAAAAACTGTCGAATGGGAGAGAAGGGTTTGTGGCGTAGGTATGGTCACATGGGTTGGTTGGGTGTGGGGTGATAGTGACAGAGGTGGGGGATGATGAATAGTGTGAGGCGGGAAATTGGGGGAGATAAACAGTGTTTTGGTGCAGGGTGAAGTTTAGAGGAAATGGCAACAATGGCCCTTGAAAGTGTATTATCATATTGCAATACACGTCCTTGTATTTAGCATCATTGGTCCCTCATGTTTGGATAGATTTGCACCGTTAGTCCTTTTGGACTAACATTGTTAATCCTTTATGGACTAACGGTGTAAGTATAAAAGGGTTTGGGCCTAACGCCCGTTAGCATGATTTGGGATTTTATATTTGGGTTTGGGCCGATTATAAAAATAAAGGGGGATGGGCCTTTTTAAAATGGATTATGGGTTTTTTAAAAAGGGTTTAAATGAGCATATAATTGGGCTGACCCGGGCCCACTAGGTGGGTACGGGTGGGCCCACTTTTGACAATTTAGGTTTTCGGGTTCGGTTTTCGATACTTTTTCCAATGCCACTTCCCGGGGTTGACTTTGACTTGATTTTGACCCTGTTGACTTTTTGACTTTAGGCTTTGACTTTGAGTTTTCTTTACGCTCTTTCCGTTCTCGTGCTCGGTTTTGTCATTTTGGCTTCGATTCCATTTCCTGCATAATACAAATGTAAAACATACAAATACAATGTATTTTTGGTATGTTTTTAGTCGTTTAAGTCCGATTTTAGTGGTCAAAGGTATGTGTAATTAAACGCATACCAAAATCCCCCATACTAAGATATTGTCGTGTCCTCACGCAATGCTATAAGTAAATACTTACGAAAACTAAGAATCTTAATCACCCTCGACTAATAACCTCAAAAAGTAGCTAAGTGTTCATCGAGGGAAATTAAAGAATCAATAGCTCCGAAAAGCCCCATTTTTACCATTCTTAAAGATATACACTTATTCCTACTAATTTTTGTATTATTTTTTTTTGAAACTAACTTATTTTGACTTTCATTATTTTCATAACTGTTAGGGATCATAGAACAAGATGCATTTCGATCCGAAAATGCCCCAAAAAGGATAAATTCATCGTTCTCGACTTTTCACTCGCTCCAAACCAAGCTTAAAACGAAATCACAGTTAAATATCAGTTAAGATGCTAACACTACTCATATTTGCAACTTGTGAACTTTTTACTCCCGACAATTATTATATCTTAGGTGAATGTGCCATTTCGAATTTCAACTTTGGATCAACGTTTTGCAAAATTTCTATGCCTCACGTTCTACCCGAGAATAATGAGTTTGAAGGCGAGATCATCCCATGTAGCGACTTTCGTCTCGGCACATCCCAACCTTGCGGCTAAGTGACCAGGCTTTTGACACCCCACAGAGACTAGTATCGGGACTCACGGACCTTAGGTTTCAAAAACTCTCAGGTTTCCCGTATATACATAGCTTATTTAAAAACTTAAAATGAAATAGTCAAAGTTCAAAAGCATATTTAAATTTAACAAAAAGAGATCTATTTATTAATTCACACTTAATATTAAACATAACATTGATGCAATTGTAACCCTCGACCTTTTAGAAGGCTGCAACATCGGTTGTGAGCCGGCAAGATGCAACAAACTTTTATCAGTCTCGGATTTTTATTCTTACTATGGGCTTTCTTTAGAAGGCTGTAACATCGGTTGTGAGCCGGCAAGATACAACAAACTTTTATCAGCCCACAGCTTATATTTATTATATTTTTTCATTTTTCATCATTTTTCATATTAATTTTTTTATATATATAAAGAGAGACTTCTTTTTGAAAAATTTAAGTATAAATTTGAACTAAGACTAAAATTTTTGCTATTAACTACATAAAAATTGTTGATTTAAGTTTAATCTCCAAAAATAGCACGTATATTAATTTGGTTAGAAGCTTATGGGAGAAAAAGCCACAAATTACATACATGAGCTCTTAAGATTTCCAAATAATCATTGTTTAGCATCCAACTCATAATTAACACTATCATTTTTCGTTCTTCGCGAAGATTCGCAAACGCTTAGCCTAAAAGTTAAGGAACAAGCTAGAGCTCAACACACTCGATCGAGTCAAAATTTATTCTTATTCTACCCAGCAGGAAAGTCAAAATTGTGACAAAAACTTAATTTATTTTTGAAAAAATTTAAATTTTTTCAATTTTTTTGTAATTTTGGTGGTAAAAACGGGATTACGTGGAAACAACGGCTGCAGGTACAATCAAATCGAAGATCCCCCCCATACTAGAATTAAACATTGTCCTCAATGTTTTAAGAATGGTCTCTACGTAAATCCTAAGCAGTTTATGAATTATGCTAAAGATAAACGCTAGTCGATAAGATTAGGATATTGGATTTCCCAAATAAAGCTGAGGATTTGAAACTCTTGTGATCGAAGGACAAAACCACGAGCACAAGAGGCTTCAAAAATCCGGGACAATCCTAGACAATCACAAAAACACAAGCAAACGAGAAAGGAAAGAGGCACACCTCTTACAACAAAAAAACACTTATTCGTTACTACATAATATAACTAGGATAAGCATGGGGTGCCTCACACGAAGCGCTTGTTTAGGGTCACTAAGCTTGACCCGATCCCCCCATGCTTGAGCTTGTCAAGGGGGATAGAAATAGGGATGACGAACACCCAAATTAGGAGTGTTGTCTTCATGAATCAACATCGGGCTTTTATGATAAGAAAGCTTGGAAGCTTTAAAGCCCCGATGTGATGAATAAGGAGGAGATTTCTCCTCTGAAGCAAGAATACCAGTATTGACAACTTTGTTCTCATTTTCAGATGAAAATGGAAGCAAAGTGTCAATCACTGGTAAAGGAGGATCACGGATGAATGAGAAAGAAAATTCATCCGGTGATAGAAATATCATGGATTGGACTCCAATGAATATCCCTGGATCGAAAATCTTGTTTCTAGTTCCGGAAGGAAAAGAAACTACAAGGTCGGATCCGAGGGAATCACTAGAAAGAGTGAAATCCGAATCCAGATGAAGGGTGGGATGGGTGGGCAAAACATTAGGCACATGAACTCTTGGTTCTCTTGTTTGGTTATCAAAAATATCCTCCACCACATCCATAGTAAATTCGCCCAGCTCGGGCTCATTCTTAAAGTAGAAACAATCATACTCCGGTGGAGATATGATATGAGCGAGTTCACCGGCGAACTCCTCATGATAACAGTCACTCCTATCGGCAGGAGGACACGGATTGATCGAAAGATCAAAGATGAACGAATCATATTGAGAAAAATCAGCATGAGTAGTGGTACTGCCACTACTCTTTTCTTCAACATGATCGTCATCGAGATAGAAAGCTTCATAATCCGGAAAAGAATAATCAGAACGAGTAGTGGTACTGCCACTACTATTCTCTTCCAAATCAAAGCAGAAAGTTTCAGATTCAGGTAAAGAATTATCAAAGGTGTTTGTCTCCTCCAAGAAAAGGTTAGGAAATGTGGAGGGAGGCTTGGTCATAAAACCAGAAGATAGAGGTGGATTATCTTTTATTGCTTCGATCTTAGCAATAAGAAGATTGATTTTCGATAATTTTTCACGAAGAACATCGTCCTCAATCTCTCCATCTTCTAGGGTAACATTCTCCACCACCTCTAAGCTAACAAGCTCAGAATCGGGAGGTGATGCATCGACATAATCGATATCCTCACCGTAGGGAGAATCGTCATCACTTGAAGTAGAATCATTGTTGAAATCGATGACAATTTCAGAGTGTTCTTTAAAAGCTTCAAGAGGGGTAGGGTTGTTACAAAGAGGCACATCACATACACTGTCGGGAATACCCTCGGACTCACTTGGGATCGGGACAAGGTTCTCAACACTAGACTTTATTACTTCGTCCGATTTCGTTGCCAAAATAGCGTCAAGATGCTCATCCTCCATTATGAGAGAGTCAACGGGCTCCTCGGTTGATAAAACGGGTGTGATTGCAATGGTATAGTCCTCTTCATCATCATAGCAAATAGGAATCTTCCAATATCTATCTTTAGCCGCTTGATCTTCCGCAATTCGCCTATCTTCTTCCTTCTTTTGCATACATTAACCAACCATATCACATATGGATGTCCTTTGCTCCATGATCTTATTTTGAGAATTTAGAAGCTCATTTTGAGCATTGAAGATTGGATGATTGACGGTATATTGCGGGGGTTGAAATTGGTCAAAGCCGAAAAAATTAGAATCATAGCAAGAATTTTGCTCATGATAATAGTCTTCATTCATCGGTTGACATTGAAAAGCCTCATGAGGACCCTCGCAATTTTCACAACAAAGATATTGTTGTTGAAAATCATGAAAATCTTGCGGGAAATTAAATTCTTGATTGTAACACGGTTCCGGATAGATAAACGGAACTTGAGGTGTACAATAGTGACCATAACGAGCATCGTTCCTGCAAAATTCACAAGAATACATAGGAGGTTGTGTAGGTGGGTTGAAACGTTAGGAGAATCATCAACAAAGTTAGGTTTTGAAACG
The DNA here is from genome assembly GCA_026074375.1 of Tanacetum coccineum. Lineage (NCBI taxonomy): Eukaryota > Viridiplantae > Streptophyta > Magnoliopsida > Asterales > Asteraceae > Tanacetum > Tanacetum coccineum. The sequence continues at coordinate 25,478 of BQNB010047294.1, read as the reverse complement.
GAAGGTAATGAATTTTCTTTTTCGGAATAGCACGTCGGATCAAAACTTGGCAAAGTTTGTGGGAGCTTATCAATGGTTTGATTGCATGGTTCTGGATTAGAGATAATCGGAGCTTTCGGTGGACAATTATAACCAATATGAGCACCTTTCCTACAAGACTTACAAGTGCATCGTTGACAAAAGATTCCATCTAACGAATCACCACACTCGTAACAACAATTGTGGTTAATTTGTGGAGGACTTTTCGAGGAATTTTCACCGGAGTCCTGTTTGACAACGAATGGCTCTCGAGGAGCATTGACAACATTGGTATCGTCATTGGATGACTCGTAAGTGTTTAGAAGGTCTTGGTAAATTCCATTTTCATGACAAATTGTAAACCAAACTTCCTTTAATTTCTTTCACCATAGAGCACATCCTTGATAATTTGGACCTTCAATCGGGTTTCCACACTTCACATAATCCTTAGGGGGTCGTTGAGACGAGTCGGGTGTTTTAGGAACAATAATCTTGTCTTCAAGATCCCCTTTAGAACAACAATAGTCTGAAGTGTACAAAGCTCCACAAGACGAGCATTCTTTAATCGCATAAAGGGGATTTAAACGATAGTCGAATGACGCCATAAGAATTAAACAATATAGAGGGTTAAGAAAAGAATTAAATGGATAAGAAGAAAAAAAAGATTATTTTTGGTTTTTTAGGTTTTTTTAAACAATTCATTTTATTAAAGGACAAAATGAGATAAGACAACTTAAACCAATTAATCAACAAGCTTCACGGTAGCTCTTTAAAAGAAAAACGCACAAAGGAGCGGAGGAGCGGGAAAGCGCGAAGCTATTAAAAACCTTCTCCTTTCGGGTCGTAGTTCCTTGGAACAACCCTCCTTATACCCCTCTTGTAGTTTGTTAATCAATTAAAGGTGAGCCGTACCTCGCAAGTGACACAAAAGGCACGTTTTAATATTCGATTCGGGAACTTATTATGATAATGCTTCAGTGGAAAGCATTATATTGATTATGAATTGTTTATCTTTATTTAGGACAATGTTTTTATTTTTTTGATTTTTCTTGCTTTTATATACTAATAAAAGAACTAATAAAAAAAATGAAAAATATTTTTGTATTTTTATATTTTTATAAAGAAAATAACCTCACAAGGAAGGGTCTTCAAGGCACAATAAACTTCAACTCGATAATCGTCTCAAGGCCTCCCCGGCAGCGACGCCAAAAATTAACAGGTTCCTTTTAATACATATAAATATATAAATAAATATATAATAAACAGGATAATATCAATAATAGTAGTATAGTATTACCGAAAGTATCGGTCTCTCACTTCGTTATCCACAAAGTTTAAAACCGGGCACGGGTCGTTCTTTCCGACGAGGCGTGAATTTGAAAATTAAGAATCGGTTTTGAATTTATGCTTGAATGGTCACAGATTTGATTAGATTCTATTTCTACAATTAAAAATGCAAAAACAAGTAAAAGAAACCCTAAAACGAAAGCTATTTAAGTTAAAACCTAAAACGGGAACGTAAAAACGCGAATTAAAAACCTAATTTATCAAAATTTAATCCTAAATTGGTTTTTTAACTTTTAATTAACCCTAAGTGACTAAAAAGTAAGATCAAAGAAAACTAGACCAAAAACGAAAGCTTTTAAAGTTAAAAACGCGAAGAAAACGAGAACGGGATTCAATCTCGTTCTTTAAAAAATCGAAATCTAAAATTTTGACCCTACGAAAGCAAATCTATTTTTCCTAGGTCCTAAATGATAAAAGAAAATTTTGAAAAAAAGAATTTTATTTTTTTGACTTTTATTTTATTTAATATGATTTAAAAACAGTTTTAATGAAAATTAATTATTAAAAATAGTAAACAAATTATAAAAATTATGAAAAAATATAGAAAAGTAGCTCAAACTATGGAGAATGCATGAAAAATAAGAAACTGGAAAGGGGCTGAACAAATAAGCAGTAAATTAAGCAAATAAGCTTATAAGCTAAAACTGGCTAAATGACTATATAATTAAAGTTGTGCAAAGTATAATCGAAAAAGTCCCCAGGGCAGATGGTTGAGTGTGTTGTGTGTGGTGTGTTATAAAAGGTTGAGTCGGTAGAGGTCAAGGGTTCGAGCCTTGCTCACCCCTGACTTCCCAACTCCCTTTTTCTTCTTTTTGAAAAAACTTTAAAAACAAAGTTATAAATAAGCTGAAAACTAACAACTTTAAAACTTAAAATTATTTTTGAAAAGCAATAATAAGCCCAGAAATGAGCAAATAAGCTGACAGATTACAAAAGAAAACTAAGAGTGCTTAAGGCCTAAACTGTTTTTGGCTATAAGACTAAATAAGCTGCTGAGAAATCAAAATAAGCCATGACAAACATTTATCTAAACTTAATAAGCAAATATTAACAAAAATAAGCTAAGGGAAATAGCAAATAAACTGTAAAAAGCAAATAAGCTGTGAGGCACAAACTGGCAGACCAAACAGCCCAATGAGGTGCTTTTGAGCTTAATTTTAAGCCACTTAAAAGAACATTATGGAAATGCAGCTTATATGGGCTTAAAGCTCAGCTTAAGGGCTTTCTAAAAATGCAAAGAAAATGGAGTTTGAAATAAAAATAAGCTGCTAACAAGCTTAATGGAAAAGGGCAGTTTAAACTTAAAACTTAAAGCTAAGAATGCAAATAAGCTCTAATAAGCTCTATCCTAAGGGAAATAAGCTAAAGCTGACTAAAACTAACCTAATAAGCATCAAGGGACAAAATTAAATAAACCAAATAAGCCAAAGGCTCAGAAATAGAAATAAGCACTTATACAAATGTTGTTAACTAAACAGACCAAAAGGGCTATTTTGAGCTTATTTTTAAGCTACTAAACAAATCATTAATGAGAAATGGCTTATACCACAAAAAGGCTTATACTAAAATCTATATTAATATGATCAAAAAGCATTTTGAAATTTAAATAAGCAAAGAAAAAGATGACTGAAAAAGTTGTGTCTTCATTTTATTCTATTTTTGGTTTTTTTATAAAAGACTAAGGTGGCTTATGCAGGCTTAAATTTAAGCAAGTAAAATAAGTTCAAAGCACAAACTAAGTTTAAACAGATGAACTACATACTATTAAGAGCTTATAGAATAAAAATCAGATCTTAAAAACTTATAAGAGCTTATCTAAATTAGCTTATGAAAATTTGACTTATAAAACCGTGAAAAATGAAACATAGGGCAGACTAAATCAAAAGGTAAACTGCACACTTATATAATTCAATTCTACTGCATTATAGGACTTAAAACAAGCTTAAAAACACTACCAAAAGGGCAATAAGCAAATAAGCTCAATATCTACACCCTATTGTCACAGATTCAAGACATGGTTACACAAACCTTAACTTTGATTGTTTTTAACTTTGAAAACTCTTAAACACTAATTATAATGACTTAATTCAGAGTTTTAAGGTTGACTTAGTGACCCATAGGCATTATTTGACCCGTTTTGAACCTTAACCCAAACACCCCTTTAAGTAGCACTTTGTCATTTTTAAACTTATAACAACTGATTTAAGCAAGGACTTATGATAACTAGATAACAACCAAACAAAATAAGCATAAAAAAGCTAAATGCAACAGATTTTAAGCAATGAAATAAGCTGGAACCAATTAAGCAGTTTGAAGCAATATTAAGCAGTTTTAAAGCAAATCTATACTAAAGGACATATAAGCTAAAACTTAAGCATAAAATTCATTTAATAAGACACATTAAGACAGAATAAGCATCAAATAAGCACTATTAAGTAACTGATAAGCTAAAAGGACAAATAAGCTAAAAATGAAAAAGTATGCGTACCTTTATCCTTTGCTTAAACAAGGACACAAATTACCCTAATAAGCTCTAAATCCTACCATTGCTTATAAATAAGCAATTCTAAATACCCATAAGCTCATCCTTTGTTAGCTTATCTTCTAAAAGCTTATCATCAAACTTCTTGATTCCATGAAACAATAACATTCGAAAACTTTAAATGAGTAAAAAAAATTATATCAGCTTAAAAGGCTTAAAGAAATGACTTTTTGAACAAAGATAGCTTAATGACAAAAATAAAAAAGGACAGATTTGCATAAACTTAAAACTGAAATTTTTATTAAACATAAAAAGGTTACAATGCTTTGAAATGTTAAAATGACAGAAAACAAAAGTGACATAAAAGTAAATACAGAAATTTAAACCCTAAAATCTAACAGGAGAAATGGACAACAATCCACTCTCATTTATAGGCTAAGGGCCTTGAGGTCTTGCGCTAGTTGTGTTTGTTTTGTGAGGGCTTCAAATCTTTAATCCAAGCCGTCTATTTCTGCTTTCTCTCCAAGCAAACCATCTGAGCCCTCCATCTATAGCCACATCACATCCTTAATTGATTAGGTCTCGGATTGCCACGCTATAATTCCCTTGTCAGGCTGTCATAGGATTTTCTAGAAGCTTGGGTGAGTGGGTTTTACCCGGGTGTTAATGGTGGGATGAGGTTTAGTTACCCTGGTGTGTTTTTTACAGGTTTTGGCGGGTGAAAAATGGAAGAGATGATCAACAATAATTTAGTTTTCTTTAACTGAGTGTAAGTTTGAGTTTTTGGCATTTCTGGCCCCTGAACTTGTATAATGGTTTTGCAAATAGAAGTCCATGTGGGATAATAAATTTGGGGGTTTGCCAAGTTTGGTCCCTCAATGTTATTAGAGTGTTTGGAAGGTTAGTTCCTAAAGGGACTAACGACAGTTAAGTTGAAAGGGTTATAAGGCTAACACAATTAAGTGTCAAATGGGTTTTGATTTTGGGGTTTTTATATAGTCATTGGGCCGGTTATGAATAAAATGGATTTTGGGCCCATTTAGTCTTCATAATGTATAAATGGGATGACCCGGCCCATTAGATGGGTACGGGTGGACCCATTTAACATTTCTTCGGTTACGGCTTTGGCTTTGACCGTTGACTTCTTGGTTTTGACTTTGACTTTGACTTGGTTGACTTTTTGGATGACTTTGACTTTTGGCTTTTGCTTCACGCTCTTTCCGTTCTTGTGCTCGGTTTTGTCGATTTGGCTTCGTTTTTGTCCTTTAGTAAATATCTGGCACCTGCACAGTACAAACACAAAAACAAGCATATATATGGCATTTTATGTGCGTTTTAGGGTCGATTTATTAGTTAAAAGGTATGTGTATTTAAGCACATACCACTCATCAAGACTTCGGTCTTGTAGATACCATTACCCTATAATACCGGACTACGTTGTAGTTTCCTTACCTTGCATACTATTTAGGAAGTCACGAATGGTCTAGGGTTTGAATGGATTTTTAACCATTCTTTAATCTTTTCCCATGATAAAATATAAAAAATTTAAGATTTGAAAACATGTTGAATCGTCAATTTTTAAAGGTAACACTATTTATACATGAGATGTATAGAAAATAAGTGATACCGTAATAAATAACTTAACTGAGTAAAGTTTTTATTAAAATTTATGATACGAAGATGTATGCATGCTTCTTTGTACATATTTGCCACGTCAAATATTATACCCTTTTAAATAAGTTATTGTCATTCAATTTGTAAGAACACTTGCAGTTGCCTTTTACTATGCGTGAGACGTATGTAGATTGCAATCCCAAGGTGATTATACACTTTTTCGTGAGACGTTAGTGTTACATAATCACAGTTCTTGATTGGACGACTTAATCGGTTTAGTGGTGAGACCTTAAACTCGAGGCATAGATGGGATGAAACATGCTTACTAGTATATTATTGTAATAAAGTAAGTCCCATAAGGTTCTAGGAATTGCACCAGTGGCAATTATTGATCGTCAATTACCTTTTGAATACACCATTGCTAGCAGATCAACTGATGTGATGGTGGTATGTCAAGTAGGATCCTAGCCTTTAGAAAATTAATTGTTTAAAAAGTTTAAACAGTGGTAGTTAATTTTCTATAAGGAATATTATCGAAAATACTAAAAATTGAATTTTACGATTTTATTAATAGTATTAGTGCAACGATAAAATCGTAAACAATGGTTTGTTTCTTTCTCGAAGAAGTCAAAGCGGGACTCCTTTCCTTGTAAGGAACAAGGAGACTCATTCCTATTAGTTTTCCTTGCTAAGAAAAGTTATAATAGGAACATAGGAATTATCTTAATGTAATCAAACTCATAGCAAACTTAAATGTTAAGTAGATTGCATGACTTATATTTTCATATAGATTTCATCACCCTTATTTGGTGGTGAATACTATGAAACATATAAGATATATAGATAACTAGAGAATATGTTCTTAAAACTATCAAATGATAACATCATAATGTATGATGCTTTATGAGTTTTTGATTAGGAAATACTAATATTATCGCAAAAGTGGTAAAGGCAAACTAGCATGATTTATCTAGTTATTTGCCTTAATCAAAATTAAGGAGGAAATTGCATGCCCAATTTTCAAGTTAATAAATAGCATTGATGGATAGTCCCTCATCTAAATAGTAGAACTTTTGAAATCCAAGTACATTGCTACTAATTTAGATTTTAAAGAGAGTTGGAAAATAAATAGATCACTATTTGTTTTCACTGGTTATGTAACACTTACAATGTTGTCAAATCCAGTGGGAGCATTATGATTTATTTTTTAACAAGGCATTAATGTAATGTTGTCTAATTTAGTAGGAGCTACAAGGTTTATTATCTTGTTAGTAACCCAGATTATTTCTCGCTTGTCTTAAGATAATGCATAATTTTCCAACTATAGACACTCATGATTTTAAGGATAGTCGTGCACTATTTCTTATTAAACAACATGGTTCTATATCTACTTGTAACGCTAATATCTGTGACACTATCATATTGTATATATAAACAAACGAACGTCGTGTTGTTTGACTACATGTATGATGTTATGCCATGCACAAGTGGGAGAAATTTTTATTGTGTGCAAGGTACAACACATGACAATCACAATATGATTAAAGGTTCTCTTGACCGTATGGTAAGAAACAATATGTCGAGATATGAATTAAAGACTACTTCAAGTAAAATGTTTATGTGTTTTTGGAATGCCCAAAATAATGAAGTAATCTTGATTTAAAGACTACTTCGAGTAAAAGGTTTATGTGCTCTTGGAATGTCCTAAATAATGAAGTAATCTTGTTTAACTTAGAATTACTATTAAGTCAAGAGTTGATGTTCAAAATTACTTTAGTTAAATATGTTTATGTTTAATGTAAATTAATAAACATGAAGTCCTTTAATTGTTGAAAGACTTATAACATAAAGTAAGTTATATCTTCTGGCTATGACATTGAAGTATATCTAATAACATACTAGATGAGGGAAAGAGAGGTATTTCTAGAGAGAGAGAGAGTGGTTGGATGAACACTTTAGAGAGAGAAAGTAAATGTGAAAGAAAAATGCATTACGTGTGTGAAAAATGAACAACCAACTACCTCTCCAAGGCATGGAGAGGTGTATAAATACCTCAATATGGCTGGCCATAGATAGGCTTTACATGAGCTTTCCATGGGCTTTTTCTAACTTGGCCTATTAAGGTTCCAAATAATACTTAACGAGCTAACGACAGTTATCTATGGAGTGACCGATACTTTCCTAGGATTTTCGTATTCCTAATAATCTCCCCCTAAGGGAGGTCACTCCATTTTACAAAAAATTAAACCTAGCATACTATGAAGGTCTTCGTTCTTGTGCTCGCAGACTTCTTTTTCTTGTGAATATGGCGTAGTGATCATTGACTTTAGGCTTGAGCTTGTTCCTTTAGTTTGACTTGTATGTGAATATGTGATCTTGATCATCTTGAGATCATCAACCAAGCATAATCTCTTTTTGCCATCTTGTAAACTTTGCCATCTTGTGAACTTGTGACTTTTGGACCGATATGCTCATACCTTTCTTGATTTGTCAACTTGAAAAGCTTTAATATTGCGTCTTTCTTGATGTGCTTTAACTTTAACACTTCATCACTTTAAGAAGGACGTACGGTACTAGAGTAGCAGAAGTCTTGAAACATGTACTTGAGCTTTCATGATGTCTTTATATTTGTCGGTCGGGTATGAGCATGTGGCTATGAATCATAACTCGTCAGGGATCAGCTGCACCAATCGTCGGGAGTACCTGCAGGTTTAGGTTAGTGATAATCAACATATATGGACGAGAGTGTCTTTTTCACTTCGTCGAATACGGTTTCAATAACCAAGGTTCCCCGTTGATCAGTATAAATACTGCATGCGATCAGGTAGAATTCCAACGAATCTCCTTGACAGGGTTTCATAGGTGCACTAGCCGTTCTCATTACCAGAGCGTCTCAAAGCAGACAACACGGTATGAGTGAACCAGCAAGACGAAGTCTCACCGATTGAATAGAAAAATCGATTTGAAAATCAATCGACGTGTTACTTGCTAAAGTGTTTTTGTTACATATCGAGAGTGTTAATCATTTTAAAAATTCATCATCAACCGTCAATTCATTTACTGGAACAAGTTTGATTCATTTTAGAATCGCACCATCGTTTCTTTCCAGTTCTCACAAGTTTAATTCATATAGAATCGCACAAGTCACCTACCATAAGCTTGTTTAATGTTGGCCCAAGCAGGATTTCCATCTTCACTGTGATTACTTGAGTATCACTCTGATGATCTGGCAAAATCACAAGGATAATGCATAGGACTCTTTATATATTTCTCATTATTCACATTGTGTAAGATAGCAAGCATAATTTTGACAAGTGTCCTAATGAGATTTATAGATGATCTCTTTTGAATCTAGACTTAATAGTGCATTTTGGTTTTAGTGATCGGAGGCTGGAGCAGACTGCCACTTTTTTAATACCAACTAACTTGGAGTGAGAAAGTTGATAGAAATTCGTGTAATCTTCGTGAGAAATGAAACAGAAATCTTTTGAGAGATTCTAAGTGGCTAGGGAGGGTTGTGCATTGCATTACTGGGTCCATGATGTCAGTCTTAAATGTTCGCAATCATCTTTGTGATTCTTGACAGCAGATGCATTGACCCGGTTTCTGTCTAAGTGTAAGGAGGGCTTATTACTTTTCACCCTTTATCTTAACTTTTCTTTTTAATTCTTCAACCCCTTCAGTGCTTACCGAGACTTCATAACTAATACATTGTTGGGTTTGTTCCAGTATTAGCTCCATCTTAGTTGGAAGTTTTCCCTTATTCTCACATTTACTCCTTTTTTATATCATACCTAAGGACTTCTACACTAACTAGTGGAATATCCCTAGGTAGATCCCTCCGGTTCTGGCTGGATCATGGGAATGTATACCTAAACTTAACCACCTTATAACTCCAATACAGTAAATTAAATGGTCGGTCTTTGGTACTTCCACATTTCAGCCAACACGTAACCATTTGCTCCCCCTTCATATGTGCATCGATTAATCGTAAGAGTTTAGCACATATATGGGATAGCGTACACTAGAGATCTTAAAATTCACATCTTTAGCCATATATTTTAATTACATTTTCTCCCTTTATCAAAAATATTAAATCTCTTGATATTTTGGATATCAATTGATTCAAATATAACTGCTTTTGGGGAAAAAATGTCCAATTATTAACAAGCCGTATTAGGAACATTTTTAATGCTCCCCCTTAAATTATGAGGGAATTATATGGTGTTTGAGTATGTTAATTTGAAATTTTTTGAATTTACTAAGAAATTCTTGAAAATTCATACTCAAACACTATATATGCCTGATTTTTAAGTCTACACTGCACATTTATATATTCATAAGATTATGTATGAGACATGACCTAAAAATATTCAAACCAAAAATGACAAAGTCATTCTATCCATGTCAGCAATCTGTAGTCCGTCTTGATAATCTCCATTTAGAAATTGTCTTAGCTTTCCCCTGAACCAACAATCCTTTCTTGAGTAGATTCAAAGCAGATGTGTAAGCCGCATCTAGCAGTCTTGATGTATAAAGCCCAAATATCCGAAGTGCACAACTAATTCGAAACCATAACACCAAAGTCAATTAAGTCCCGGATGTCCGTATTTCTCCTTACACGATAGTGATGATATAAATTGAAACACCAAAGTCAACTAAGTCCCGAATGTCACAATTATTCCCTCTAAGTAGTCGAAATGATAACACCTAAGTCAACTAAGTTCCAAATGTACTCATTTCTTTCTGCAAAAATACTGACTATCTTAAGGAATCATCATACTTATCAAACCTATGTGTACCTCTTTTGTCAACTAATTCTACTCTCTTTAAAAAAATAAGCTTAGTGATTAATCGTTTGAGGAAGCATTTCTTGAATCAGTAACCAATCTTCTCACATTTAGAATAAATCTTCTTACAACACTTCCCCCTGGTATCTCAAATGATGCATACTAAAAATAACAAAATATCTCTTCCCCCATGTGGATGAAATAGTGCACCTGAAAGTAACAAGTTAAAACACTGATTTTCTCTACGGTTATGTCATTCGTCTTCCCAGAATGGCTTAAAATCAAAGAAGGCTATGGACTCTATCACGTGTACTTGTTGTACATTTTAGTGTATCTACTCCTTCCCCCTTGCTGGTTTTGATACCTCGGAATCAGCAAAACCTTGTACGCACATATACTTGAGATCATGTTCGAAGAATTAATAAGCTTAAATCTATTCGGTGAGAATCAACTTCGAGGCATTTAAAACTATGAAAGTATTTCCAAGCATTCCTAAGTCTTTTACAAACTATGAGGTGTTGGAAATATTGATCGTCTGTAGTTTAAAGCATGAATTCACTAAGTCTCAAAGTGAAAATAAGTCTCTAAAGTTTGAAACAAATGACATCTAAAGCCCTTGTAGTTAATATAAATTAACTCCCCTTTAAATTGTTGTCCGTCATTATCAAAAACTTTATCCGTTTATTCTGTGACTTATTTGACAAGAACAAGAGTGAAGAAACAGCCAAAGAAATCAAGCCGGATCAGTCCGACACAGCAAGAAAGGAAGACAAAAGCCAAGTGAAGTGCCAAGGACCAATTATTGTACAAGAGGTATGCAAGTTTCAAAGGCTAATTTTGAAGTATCAAAGTTCAAAGGACAAAATTGCATAAGGGGAGAAGATTATTATAAAAGGAAAAATAGAAGAAAGAAAGAGCAAGGACCGAATTTGCCAATTTGAAACTTGTTTTTATACTTCATTTTGGACGGGAAGAAAGGCAGGGACTAAAGTTGCATATATCCTATAGGAGTGGGGGGGGGGCATTCAAACAGACAAGCTCCGTGACAAATGCTTCCCAACCAACTCCCAACCAACTTTCCCGCCAAAACTATCCACAACCCAGCTCCCACAAATGCACTCCCCCGCTCCTCCAAAGCTCCCATCCTTGTTTATAAACCTTCTCCACCTCATCTAGCCCACGTGTCATCACTTCATTGGTGCGAACACCTCATAACCTCAATCCAACGGCTACAAATGGATTTTTTAAATTATCAATGGCCAAGATTAAATGGAAGTTTCAAGAATTATTCACTCCTCTTCCTCAAACCTCTATAAATAGGACTGTTAGGGCTCAGTTTTAGAGTTGTTGTTTTTAGTTTTAATTTTCAGTTTTGTATTTTCTTTCAATCTAAGCAAATTTTGCGTTCAAGTTTTTTTATAGCTTTAAAGCTCTGTACTGTTGTTTCTTAAGCTTTGTACTCAATCCTTTTAGTATACCATTTTCAGTTTTCAAGTTTCCTTGCTCTTCGTTTCAATTTTAAGCATTTTCTCAAATAAGCTCTTAATAAGCTCATTGAGCTAATACTTTTCATAAACTCAAATTTAGCTTACATCCTGTTTTAAGTTAATCATTTGCTCATTCTCATCATTTACATCAAAAGTCATGATTACCTAAGTGTTTTGAGTTCATTTTCAAGCAACAAGGAGAAATAAGCTTCATACAGCTTATTGAGCTTAAAAGCTTAAGGTTTAGAGGCTAGGGAGCCATTTAGGTACAAGTATATAAGCCACTCACTCTACAAGAGTGGCTTAAGTGCTGAGACTCCAAAATTCTCAGGTTCTATTTCTTAAGTTTCATTCAGTTTAATTTTAGCTTTATTCATTTGCTTATTTCAATTCATTCATGTTCAATCCTGATCATTTAGAGTAGATTTAGCTTATATATTAGCTTTAAGCAGTTTTATAAGTTAAAAGCACTTTTTAGCTTTAATTCCTTAATTCTGACATTGTAATTATGAATAAGCAAGTAGAGTAAGTGCTTATATCCTACAAATAAGCTAGTACTTTTAGTTCTAAAATAGTTTAAGTAGGTCAATCTAAGTAGAAGTAGATAAAAGTTTTTAGCTGAATTAGTTTTTAAACAAGTTTTAAAGTTCAAATTAGCTTTGACAGTTTCAATAAGGTAGTGTTTGGTTTAAGCTTTCTTTGACTCTTAAAGTCAAAGAAATACTGTCAATCTTTTTACATATATTGTATTAGTTATTAATATCAAGGTTAAAAACAAGTTTTTAGAAGTTATAGTTTATATTTTACAAAGTTTTAGAATAAAAAAGTTTCATTTCACCTAGGGCACTTTAGATAGCAAATTAGTTTAAGCTTTAAGCAATTCATAGCTTTCTAATATTCATCATTGTCCAAGGCAGGTTTAGATACAAGAACTTAGTAGGTTTAAAAAGTTAGCACTCTAGAATTTAGCCTACAAGTAAGTTTTTGAGTCAATTGCATCAGCAGCCAAATGCATCAGCAACAACTAGTACTCTTTCATTTCAATTTTCTTATTAATCTTGGTTAACCATTAGCTTATTTCTTCTAGATTACTTAAGTACCCCTCACAGGCATTAATAGCATCATTTTTTTCAAATTTTTCATCAGAAAAAAGACAAAATATAAGTCCAAAAACCTAAAAAGCTCTAAAACACAACTTTATGTGACAGAATTTAAAGCTTATTTTCTAGCAATCTATACGATAAAAGTAGATAAGCTTTTACATTAAAGTTGTTCTAGAATATGCTCGTTAATAGATTTTGCAGTTTTAAAGTTTTTCTAATTCTCATTTTAATAATGCCAAAATAAGCTGAATCGTGTAGGTCTGTTTTGTACATTTGCCATAAATAGGAAGGTTACATGTTTAGTCCTATATGTAAATTTTTCCTAAATTTCGCCCCTGCCACCACTGTCTTATTCCTTTTTACATTTTCTTACCCTGTCTTTCTAGAATAAATGAAAAAGTATAAAAATTTTTAGAATTTAGTTTTAAAAATTAGGGGTTTATATTTTAATATGATCAAATAGTATACAATTAGTTATAAAATTAGGGCTTTTGTTTTCCATTAACTGTTCTCTGCACCTTTATAGTTTATACAAATCATTTTTCCATAAGTTTTTCCAGTAAAATTTGTATTTTCTAGAAATTTAAATAGATTTTAGTGAATTACTTTTTCTTAGAAAAATTATAAAAAATAGAAAAATAGTTGAAAATTTTTAATTCTTTTTGCATAAATTTTCTTTTTAAATCTAGTATTTTTGAAAAATAAAAGAAAATAGTTAGTGATAATGTTTTAGAAAAAAGTTTTATTTTTGATTAAATACATTAAACTTTAGAAATTCATAAATAAACTCAAAAATATTAAAAAATTCCAATTCTTTTATCCTAAAATTTTCATTTTAAATTTGTTAATATTATGGTATAAAATTTGTTAAATGTCCGTGACTTAGTATTAAATTTTTCAGATTTGAGCTCGCGTTTATTACGTTTTGTACATTTAAATTTCGTGCTATTCCATTGTTTTTAGTTTGAGCTATTATATTTTGTAGTATAATCAAAGTTCAAAAATCTTTTACTATTCTTAACTCGAATCCGAATTATTCCTAAATTCTCAATTCACGATTTCGTTGGGACACGACCCGAGGAAAAGTACTTCCCGGATAAAAGAATCACGCAAATTGTGTTTTCTTCAGTGAGAATTTTACCTTATATTTCTCTTGTTTGAGAAGTATTTTGGAAAGAATTCTTACGGGATTAATACTATACGTGTGTATTAAATTTGCTACATCAAATTTTGGCGCCGTTGCCGGGGAAGTCGTGAACGATTGTTGAAGAATATTCGTTGAAGTAGAGTTTCGAAGATCCTTCCTTTGGAAGTTATTTTCTGATATTTTGTATAAAAATATAAAAAGTACATTAATTCGATCCGTATCGAATTAGTAAAAATATAGTATATATATATAATATATATATATTATAGTAAATCTATATATAAATAAACATTTTGGATACTAACTATCCATCTTAACCATTCAATTAACAACAAAACAAATCGAGAAGTACTCGAGGTACGACGGACCTTTAATGTTACAAACTATAATGTGAGTGTTTAAGGAGAAAAGATAGCTATTCTCTAAGCATGTCATTGCGGCTGCTATGCTTATTCCGCTCACTTGTGCGGTACTCTTAAGACTTATCTGAAGCTTGTAAAAACATAACCAAAAAAATAATTTTTGTTTACATTCGAATAAAAACCTAAAAAAAAATAATAATCCCCAAAACTCAACATCTCCATCTCAAATACAGAATAAGAGCTACAAACGGCACAATCCACAAAACTTCAAACTACAACTCATAAACGTTACTTCTCAATATTCATAATCCTACGATACTGATTAAAAACTTATGGCTTCAAAATCTGTTCCAAAACCCGTATTCAATCAAGAGAGTGTTCAACATGTAGGAAGGAGTTTGGTACACTCAAGAATTTTGTTGATAGGAAATCTCTTTACCATATCCTTCTTCCCGTGCCCGACTCATTCTCAGCAATGTTGCGTTGTGTGTGAACCCCGTCGCAGTTCCGTAATGTGTCAAGTGGATGTACTCTTAAACTTGACGAAAATTCGAAAAGAAATGTTTGCAATATAGTTTTGAAAATGAGTTTTCCAAAATTTTTCAAGATACTTTTCCGAGTCAGCCAATGACAAAACAACTTTGTCAAATGCTCCCTCGAGAGCCAATCTTGTTGATCAAGACCCCCGGTGTAAATATTTCACAAGATCCTCTACAATCTATCATAACTTAGATCGTTATGAGTGCGGGAACTATCATTAAAATGGATTTTTTGTCAAAAATCATTTTGTGGTATTCTGTGGAAAGGTGCTCATTTCGGTTACAACTGTTCCACCAAAAGATCCGTATCATTTCTGGCTGGGACTAGCTATAATCAAAATTTTGATTGTTTCCCACGTGATTCACAAAACTCTTCCACAACAAAAACTATGTTGTGAAAACTGTGGGGGATCTCTGATACTTACCATGTCAGCCGATGAACCAATATATTTTTTATTCTCATTCTTCCGTCATTTGACCAATTTCACCCCCGCATTTTCCGATGTTTTATCAGACCCTCCGGTAGTAAGTATAGAAAAGCAACATTCCCTCCCCTAACGGATGCTTATAGAAACTATGCAAAACAACTGAAGAAGTATGATCACAACCTCAAATGAAAAAGATCATCAAGTTTATAGCTTGTCGGAGGAGAAATTTTTGAAGATTAAGCAAGTTGTGGGAGAAGAGCAAACTCAACCTGAGCATTTGCAAGAATTGTTGCAAAGTTTTCTTGAGGATTTACAAATCCTTAATGAAATTCAACCACTTAAGCAAGAAATTTCTAACCAAATCCAGAAAGATCAAGAAGAGAAGAGAATTGCGGAACTGTTTGCTGAGGAGAGAATTCAAAAAGCTAATCAAGTTTTAAATGAAAGTCAATTTCCTCAAGAAATGAGAATCCAAGATTTGGAGATTCAGAAGCAGCAGTGTTTAGAAGAAATGAAAGAATGGATGAATGATTTAGGAATAAGAGAATATCAAAAAGAGGAGATCGATATTGATTTTAGAAGAAAAATTGAATATAAGGATTTATGAGCTTAAGGATAAATTCAATGGTCTAAGCATTGAAATTCGGAAAATCACACAAGAAGCAGAAGAGCTTAGAGAGTCTGAAGCTAGAGCTCGAAGTCGGAAGATTATCATTGACGATGATGACGATGATTTGGGATTTTATGCGGTTCATCCGAATACGATTCACACTCCCGTTTCGCAAAACGTAGAGCCTAAGGATTCACTCATAATGGGAGACGGGCATATTAACACTATTCCGGAAACGGAGGCTATTAGTGTTGAGACCCTTGTTTCAAACCCAAGTGAGTCCGATGACTTTAGTTTGGGGGAGTGTAATTTGTTCGACATCGATGATTCCTATTACGAGAAGTCCACGAGTAGACTTGCTCATCTTGCTCCGATTTCACCGGAAATCGTTGAAGCTTGTGTCGATGACGATGATACCGACGACTATGACGATTATGATGACAATTTTTATGATTGTGTTGATATTGAGGAGGACGGAGGAGAGATTGATCTCGACATTTCTAAGATCGTTGACATTTCTCTTCGGGAGAAATTAGTCGAAAGTTATCTTTTAATTGAAAAGAATTAACATTCTTAGTCCTCTCTCTCCTATTCCGATTTCTTCCTATAATTTTTGGGTGGCCCTCCTCTACTATCCCCGATTGGGATCTTGATTTGCCTTTAGAGGAGGCGGATGTGACTAGTTTTTCGGATAACTCGATATTACGGGGTATCGATAGTGACCGTGATTCAGGGTATTGATACTACTCCTATTGATACTTTAACCCCTTGACGACTCGATGATTCTTTCCGAGGTACGATTCATTTACTTTTGATGACTATCCCGTGATGAGCTGAATTAATACGTTGACGCAATTAACCACGAGTGAACTTCTTACCCGGGGTATAGGTGAAAATGATGTTTTAGATGAAGCGGAAGATTCCTTACATTCACTACCCGATTATTTTTACCTATTTGTCCACCTATCCCGAGGTTTTACCCTATCTTACTCACGGGGAGTGAATATAAAAATTTTAACCCGGGTAATTCTTGATGTTTTATTACCCGACTCCACCACCCTTAATGGACTTTCCATGTTACCAAAGCTTTTCCGTGTTCCCCCCACCCACATTTTTTCTCTTGAAAATCTTTTTCTAAAAGTTTTTTATGAACCCGGAATCAAAAATGCTACTATATCATTCATCTTTAGTTGGGAGGTTCCACCTCTTAGAAATTCATCACCATGTGCTATTATCCTCCATACTAACCTAGTTTGGAGAAAAGTCAAGCGAAGGGGACTCTATAATAAACCAAGCGCTTCGTAGGATGCACCCCATGCTTATCATTTTAATCTTCTTTTCTTTTTCTTTTACTTTCTTTATTTTCAGTTGCTTCCCCCCCAAGGACAAAATCAATTCGGAGGCGGATAAAGGCTTGTACTCGGTTAACAAAAACTAAGCCGTTTAGAGAAATTTTTGAGCTATTCAATTTAAAAAAAGAGAGGAAGCTTGTGTTCTTTTTCGTCTCATGTTGGTTGTTTTTATTTTTTGTCTAGTTATTTCCGAATTTTTGGAAGCTTCCTGGTTCAAAATATTATGGAAGACAAAGCAATTCCTACAATTTCCAGCGATTGGTCTCCAATCTTCTCTTCATAATAAGGAAATCTCATATCCTTTGTCTTTATAACTAACATCTAATCATTTGGTCATGACCATAGAATTTTAGTTAAAGATTCCTTTTGACCCTTTTTTTTAACTTTGAGGACAAAGTTTCAATTTTAGTTTGGGGAATTGAAATCTTTTATATTGACAACACTTCACGCAACTTGTTTGAATCTTTTTGAATTACCTTTTTTGTTGGAAAATTGAAAAATTTTAATTTGTGCATACAATAAAAACTCAAAAAGAAGCTTAGTTTTGGGGAAAAACACCATTTTTTGATAGTCCGTTGGGAGAAATAGGAATTAATTTTGACTTACGCGGTGAAAATGCCCTACTATTTCATTAACCTACATTATGTGGGGCCAAGCTTACACAAATCCTAGTTGCTTTGGATTTTTAAATGTGAAGAACAAAAATTATATAGTTAAGATAAAGTGAAATTGTTTAAGCAAGTTTGTATATTTGGAAAACCTAAATGCTTATATGATAATTGAGTCTTTTTACTTCCCATAAACTCTTATACACATTTAACATACGAGCTCTTTTTAATTTAGCAAGTTAACCAATGTCTTATATGAAAAAGCTTACATTTTGAAAAAAGAATTCATTTAATATTAATTAAGATATTTTGGTTCAAATTTTATAAGTTATTTCTAAAGTAAAATTTTCCATTCATCCAAAAAGATAATTATAAAAAAGAATGCCAAAGAAGCATTTCTAATGCAAAAGCATTATTTTACCGTGCCATGAAGTCATTCGCAAAAATAGAATAATTAAAGCTATATGTAGTTTTTTAATCGTTTGCGATCCAGGTTGAGAGAAAGACTCGATCTGGGGTCGCACTAAGGATTAAAACTATGTTAGGAATCAAGGATCCTAAGGCATTCACACTATGGAGCGCGCCTAGGTGATGATTGCAACTAAGGGACTTTGGATCAGGTCTTTGTAGGAAAATGTGTAGTCGCTATAACCTACAAACGTTAGCAGCGATTGTGGTGTTCGAACTAAGAACACCGGTTGATTGTTGCGATATCCATATTGGAGAAAAAAAAGGCCAAAGTAAGGGGTTCGAACTAAGAACAACATTCCTATTGCAAAAAGAAAAAATAATTATAGTAAAAAAAAAAAAAAAAAAAAAAAAAAAAAAAAAAAAAACATGGAAAAATAAAAAGATGGTTAAAAATTTCATTTTTCTCAAGTCAAATTTATAAGTTTGTTCCGAAATCTCTTATAGCTTGAGTCGAGGTTTATACTAAGTTATAACATTTGAGCTCACAAGGCTTATTTGTAAAGCTTAGATGAATTTCAACTATGAAGATAAATTGATCTATGGTTGAGTAAAAGAGTACACACATCTAATCATTAATTTATTCCTGTAGTGAAAAGTCACAAGTTGTAAGTATAGAGCTTAACCATTGGACCTTATATTGACAATGAGCTAGTGTATTAGCTTGTTTTAGTCTATTGAAAAGTCAAGGATGACGATTTTCCTCTTTTTGTGCTCTAATTAATCGTAGTAGCCTATTTCAATAGCCTAAAAGTTGCAAAGTGCAATGATTTCCATTATTGTGTTTCCCATGCGATTAAATTGTTGAAAAAGCTAGAGTTATATAAAATGTGATTCAATAAAAGGTGTTTAACAAGGGCAATTTGGAACTTGTTTAGTTTACAAATTTGTTGTCTGTGTTTACATTTGATAACAATGCGTGAGACACGTCAATCCTTTAGTAGGGAAATTTTGATAAATGATAAATTGTATATTAAATTACCCGGGATTTTGCCAAATAAAAGCCAAGAAAATGCCAAAAGAATAGAAAAATGTGTGCTTTTGTGTCTAATGTGCAGGAAAGGATAAAAAGGACAAAAAGAAGCAAAAACAGTCAAAAACCGACAAGAAACGAAAGAGACAAGAAAAAGAGCCAAGAAACAGCCAAAGATCAAAGCCGGATCAGCCGATACAGCAAGAATGAAAGTCAAAAGCCAAGTGAAGTGCCAAGGACCAATTATGACAAGTGTGCAAAGTTTCAAAGGCTATTTTGAAGTTTCAAAGTTCAAAGGACTAAAATTGCATAAGTGAGAAAGTTTATTATAAAAGGAAAAATAGAAGAAAGAAAGAGCAAGGGCCGAATTTGCCAATTTGAAACTTGTTTTTATACTTCATTTTGGACGGGAAGAAAGGCAGGGACTAAAGTTGCATATATCCTATACATTCAAACAGACAAGCGCGGCCAAAGCTCCCAACCAACTCCCAACCAACTTTCCCGCCAAAACTATCCACAACCCAGCTCCCACAAATGCACTCCCCCGCTCCTCCAAAGCTCCCATCCTTGTTTATAAACCTTCTCCACCTCATCTAGCCCACGTGTCATCACTTCATTGGTGCGAACACCTCATAACCTCAATCCAACGGCTACAAATGGATTTTAAATGATCAATGGCCAAGATTAAATGGAAGTTTCAAGAATTCTTCACTCCTCTTCCTCAATCCTCTATAAATAGGACTGTTAGGCATCATTTTGTGGTGGTTGTTTTTATTTTTAATTTTCATTTTGTATTTCCTTCAATTTTAAGCAATTTTTCTTTCAAGTTTTTTTAAACAGCTTTTAAGCACTTGTACTCTCTTCCTTTCCTCTTGTACTTCATCATTTTAGCAATAACATTCAGTTTACAAGCTTCTTGTGTTCTTTGATTTCAAATTGAAGTTGTTTTCACTCAATAAGCTCTTAATAAGCTCTTTTGAGCTTATTACTTTTCATAAGCTCAAATTTAGTTCAAATCCTGTTTAATAAGCTCATTTAGCTTATTGCTTTCTATAAGCTCAATTTTAGTAAATTTCTGTTTTAAAGCATTCTTTTACTAATTTGTCAAGTTACAAATCTGGTATGATCAAATTGAGAGCTTTGTGTACAATTTTGGAAGTACAAGGGTGTTTTAAGCTCTAATAGGCTCAATTAGTTATTAAGATGGTTTTAGAGGCATGGTGCCATCTAGGAACACTTAAGCCTCTACACTTGGATAGCTTAAGTGTGAAGGCTCTTCTAATCTCAGGTTTCTCTTTCTAAAGTTCAATTTAGCATTTATAGCTTTTTACATATTGCTTAATAATTAGTTAAAATAGAACTTAATCTTGTTTCATTATGATTAGTTAGCTTATAGACATAATTGTTGTTAAACTGTTTTAGCTTAAATTCATCTAGATTTTACTTTTTCAATTCTGTCATAAATTTAGTTAGTTTAAGCTAGTAGATAATCTAGCTTATTATCACAAATAAGCTGCAAGTTTTACAGCTTAATTAGCTTAATTAGGTTAAAATCAGTTTAAGTAGATAAAAGGTATTAGTTGTCTAGCTTTAAATCAGTATTTTATGTTCATATTAAGTTATTTAAGTCAAGTATAAGGAGTGTTTTGGTTAGGCATACATTGACTCTTTAAAGTCAGTCTACTTTGTCAAAACCATTATCTACAGTGAGTTTGGATGTTTAACAAAGGTTTTATACAAGTTTTAGAGGCTAGGATCTACTTTTCAAGTTATAGGGTTGTTTGTTAATCTTTCATTTTGCACCAGGGCATATTTCAGTCACTATAAGAGTTGTAGACTTTAGGAATTTACAAGCAATTTAGAGTTCAAGGTTTGGCTAAGCACACTTAGTACATTTAGTAAAGTGTTAGTTTGGAAAAAAATTTTTTTTTTTTAAAGGGCCTACATCTTTGTGCAAAGCCAATTGCACCAGCTGCCATTTGCATCAGCTAAGCACACAACATATCAGCATAGATTTTTCATTTTACTTTTTGAAATTTTTCTATTTACATGAAAAACTTTTGCAAATTCCTTTTTAGATTAAGGTTGATAATTTGGTAGTTATTTCTATAATATCAGCATTTAAAGTGTAAATTAAGCATCTTAGCTAATAGTGAAATAAAGCTCCAATCAAACAGTTTCTAAGTCAAAACTTGCATTTCTCATCTTAATTTTCTACATAAAATTTGCTAAACATAGGGTAATTTTAGTGTAAATCCTTTTAATATACATCTTAAGCTAGAATAAGTATCTTTTAGTTTCAATTTTCATCAAGAAATAAGCTCACAATAAGCCAAAGTCCAAAAATCTTGTCAAAAGCCTACTTTCTGTGACAGAGATACATCAGCTTATTTTCTAGCTTATTCCTTTGTTAAAAGTTAGAATTGCCTTTATTAAAGTTGTTAGAAATAAGCTCCTTAGTAACTTTGTAGTTTTGAGTTTTGGCTGAAAACCACTTTTTCAATAAGCAAATTAAGCTGAAATCGCAGGGTCTGTTTTGTACTTTTCTTAAACTTCAAGGTTACCCGTTTCTATTAGAGTGTAAAATTTCCCTAGTTACCCCGCCTGCCCTTTAGTTTCATTTCTGGCACTTTTTACCCTGTCTTTTCTAGTTTAATAAAGACCCGGGTGATCATACTTCCCGGTTAAATATACGTATTATATATTATATATATATCTTTTAAGAGTGAAATTTTCCTTAGGGAATTTTCTTAATTACTATTGTGGTATTATATCATATATTTTATTAGTGTATTAAAACTACCACATCAATTACCAAACTAGGCCAATACCATACCACATTTATCAAATCAGACCATTTTTCATTATCTTTTAAAACGAACTAACCCGTGCAAACGGACTAACGTGTTGCAAATACCCCTCCCCCAAAATATTTTTTATGGTTGTGTTATGAATACCCCTACCCATATAAAGTACAACACCTACCACCTCCACCCATAGTGCCCTTAGTTAACTGTACAACACAGTTTTTTTCAGTTTATGTTTTGTATTTTTTGACACTTTGATACTTTGACTTGACAAACTTTATAATTTATGTTCCGCACTTTCTGTTTCACAGTTTTATAACAAAACCAAAATTAAAAAATTAAAAAAAACAAAGAAGTTAAAGGGGTATTGGCAACATGGGATAATTGTTTCTAAATGTATTTAAGTTGTCCATTTTTACTAAGTTGTGCAAGTTGTTTTTTATAAGAATGTGAATAGTGTACTAATCATCTCTATTCTATACATACTTAGCTATCATGTTTTTTTGCTGAGGTGACATAGATGACCATGGTTGACTCTGTTTTTCTTTGTATGACCCACCCTGGCCCATTATTTTTTTCCCCAATAGTACTATACCCACCCACCCCTCTAATAAAACTTTCCGCCCCTATTTTTTTCATACCCATTACCACCACCACAACACTGTCCTATGCAAATGACACTCCTCGAGTAATTGGTCAATACTATTAAAGGATGGTTTTAGGCAATATCGTGTGTGTTTAGATGTAAGTATGTGTTAGATCTAGAGAGAGAAAGAGTAGAGAGAGAAAGTGGTTAGGGAGAATGAGGTGGAGAGGATGAGGTAAAGAGAGAAAGAGAGGGATGAGAATGATAACTTGTTATTGAATGCATTCTAAGGGAGTATTTATACCCCTTACAATTAAGTTCTCTTAGCTCAAGGCTATTGTATAGCCAAGTCTCGTGACTACATTTTAGTTAGGAGCCCTTAACCTAACAATTACACATTTAATAATTATCTAATTATTACAAGACTTGTGACTCAATAATGATCATCACTTTTTCATTCCTAGCAATATTCTCCTAAGGTGATAACGTCTTAATTATACATATTTTAGGTGGCGTTATTTGTATATATTTCATCATTTCTTGTGAAATTTCGATACTTAATAGCATGAAATATGTGCCAGTTCACTTGAAGACTGTTCGAGCTCAAAATTTTTGAATTACAAGTGTTTACACTCGTTGGAAGCAAAGTTAGAAGAAAAAATAATAAATCCTAAAAATTGAAAAGTGCACCGCACTTATATCTTTGTGCGCCATACTTATCAACGAAATAAATGAAGTCAGTTAATACACAATATGCGTTGGTTTTCCCAGAATGTGCGTCGCACTTGCTATATGCATTAATGAGAATTTAGCTGACTTAGGTTGAAGTACACTGCACATATTATTTTGTGCGCCGCACTTCAGGCGTCGCCAACCTATAAATTGAGAAGTTTTTCAAGCCATTTGATATATCTCTCCTATACACTTCTCAATAAAAATCTCTCTCAAGTGGTTCACCAATCTTTGGAATTTAAGCACGAAATTCCGGTAAAGACGAAGATGATTTTATAGTATTTGGTATAATAACGGGTTTCGTAAGATTAGATACTTGTAAATGGGTTATGTTTATGCTCAATAGCCTATCTGAATCTCGTATGTTTTTTATCTATCTATTTCACTTTGTTATTATGTACTTCAGAGGCTAAACCTCTTATGACTACTCGGTGATGTTAATATAATAAATAAGTATTTGGTATTATTACGATCTTGTTAATCTTAAGCTTACTTTGCAAACCTATCGTATCTAATCTTGTCAATTTGTTTATCAACTTTGATTATATACGCATAATGGTATAGGTATTTACAAGTCAAACCCTTAATTTACACAATTTACATATTTAGCCCTTGTTGTTTATTAATTATTTAAACAATATCTTTAATTATCCATAATTACAAAACAAGTCCTTATAGATCCAAATATGACAAATTCATACTTTATACATTAAATACTAACCAAACCTTCCACTTTTCAGAATTTACAATTTCAGTCCCTCTATTTTAATTAATTAATTTCTAATTACTTATTATATGTAATTAACCATTTTAATCCAAAATAATATCAATATGACATTTTATACCCCTCAACTTATTTTATACAGATTATAATAAGTATAATAACATGTTTAAAACAGACCTCATAGTTTCAGAAATTACAAATCACCCCCTTATACTTTAAAAATCAAATCGGCTAATAAGTAAATCACTAAAACCCTAATTAAATTTTTCCCCAAACATTTCCCAATTTTTATACAATCATTAGCATTAGAAGAACCTGGAAAAATTATTAAAACCCTAACCCTAATTTTATTTCTTTCCTTTTCCCTTTATTCGCAAATCGGCAAACATAAATAAATCCCAAATAATTATTCGAATCTCCCCTAAATTTTTCCAACAATTTATCTGAGTCATATATGATATAAAAAACCTTAGAAAAATATAAAATCAATTTTACAAATATTATAAATGCCGATTACATAACTAGCTAAAAATTAGGGTTTCGAACATGTTTTAATTAATTCGATCAATATAACATGCATGAATATTTTTCTTAAGCATAGAACGAATTAATATGATGAAAAATGAGATACAAAAATACCCTTGATGATCCTTGATGATTTGATGAATTTATAGAATTCGGTTGTGTTTATTCGAATCAAACGATTACCACGATCGAACCAAGCACTCTACAATCTTCCCACTATTTTTCCCACCTTCCTTGATCTTCAAAACACCTTGGAAAATTCGTCCTTGCCCTTGGAAAATTTCTTGGTGCCGCCTCTTTTGATTTTAGGGTTTCGGTTATGTTTTGTTTTTAGGTTTTAACAAAATAAAATCATAAAAGAAATATAATGGGTATTATGGCCGAATTTATGGGCTTTTAAAGTGATTAAATCAGATTTTGTAACTTGCCAATATTTATTTTGTAACTATCCATATTTATTTGATATTAATTGTAAGGTATAAACAATTAAATATACATAATTCGGCATTAATGTATATACATAAATATTAATTATTTTTCTTACAAAATATAAGGTATTTTAATCTTACATAAATTTCATAATTGTCACATGTTGCATTTTTATAATTTCTAACATTTAAATGAAGTTTATCTAAGCTTTTACGTACTTTCTTGCATTAGGGGTATTTTGGTAATTTTACACTTGTTGAGATTTTTAAGTTTTACACCTACGGTCTTCCATGGACACGAGGGAGCTGTTGAGCTAAGTAGGTGGTTCGAGAAAACGGAAATGGTTT